>JANSTR010000014.1:46135-57790 GCA_025434805.1 Antipathozoanthus remengesaui | reverse complement strand
GTGTTTTTTCTATAAACACGGATATAAACCAATTATTTTTTGCTTAAAAAAAAAAAAACCCTGGTTTTTGTGAAAAAAATACCGCCCAAAACAAACCCCCCCCAACTCAACCCCCCCCCCCCCCCCCCCCGCTTACAACAAAAAAATAGTTGCTTTAAACGAGAAAAATGTTAAAAATGACACAATCATTATTACGACAACGATAGCATTTTCTTCTATTGTAATCATCCTATTAATTATGTTTTCTCTTTTCCTGAAATGATGTGATATTAAACGTTTTTGTTGAAAAATTAAACGAAAAATCACCCAAATTAAATTTTAAATTTACATAAAAGCAGTCATAATAAAGATCATATTGGTGGTGTGTTTGTGAAACTTTTTAAATACTATTTTGAATAATGTCTTTCAAAAAACATCTTTAACTTGTATAGATATAATCTAACTTTGTTTTTGTTTTTTTAACACTTTTACTGAACGAATAGTTTTGTTTGTGCCACTAAAAAAATTCCATAATACGTATTTTGTCTTAAGAAGTGTTAAAAATAATTAATTGTAATTTTTCGTTTGAACAGCAAAAGTTTATTACTTTAAAAATTTGTTTTATTTGTGTTCAGTTGAGTATTTTATTTTGTTGGGCGGTTTCGTGATTTTTTTTACTCTTTTTTTGTCTTTAAATGTACAACAATTATTTCTTGGGAGATCTAAATCTCTTAAAGAAAAGAATTAATAGTATTGCCAAAAAAACAGGAAATACAAAAACACAAAAACAAAAAATGTTTGTCCGTCTTTTATAACGATAAAAATCGTTCAAGTTAATGTTCTTGCGCAAATCAAACAGTACATTCAGACGTGCTTGATTACGTAAAACATACAAAATCACTAGCATATGAATTAAAAAAATTGTTCCAAGATAAACTGCAGTTCAAATGATTTCATTTTTGTAGTCAGGAAAATGAGTTTTACCACTAAAAGTAATTTTAAGTCCTCAAAAAGAAAAAAACTCTCTACCACTTAAAACAATTAGTATAGTCAAAGCCAAACCGCCAAAAATATAAGATGCAAAAGCGAGTCAATTCACTACAATCAAAAATCCACTTAATCTCTTGTATTTATCAAAAATAAAATGTGGCACTCTTTGTAAATCAATATCTTCTTGATTAGCAAAATGAAATTTTTTTTCTTGTTGAAAACGATATCTGATTATGTGTGAATAAACAACAAATATGAAAAAAAGAATTAAACCAGGAATCATTGCAGCAAAAAATACAAATCAAGATATTAAATCCAATTTACTTAAAAAATTTCATGTTCAAATATCTAATTTTTGTAAGATTCAAAAAGTATTGACTGTTAAAAACCCTAAAAAACCAATTCAAGCAAAAATACTAAATAAAATTGTTTTAACATTTTCACTTTTAATCTCTTTTCTTATTGCTTTAAGGATGATGATTTCTTTTTTTGAGTAAGGATTAGAATTATCTCCTTCAGGAGATTGACCATTATTTTGGGACATTTCCAAATTGAGATCATTTATTTCGGTATTTTTCATAAACACACACCATTAAGTTAATTACTCTATGTTGAAATATTATGTTTTTTACAACAATCTGATTTGTGATAATTACAGTTTTGACAACAAGTGGAATGATTATTGTTTGCAATATGAGAATGATGAGCATTTTTTACATTGACGTCCTTTGTTTGAACCACCACTGTTTCTTTTTGAACTTCTTTCTCCTTTTTGTGATCGTTTTTATTAAAGCGTTTTTCCTTAATTTTTTTATTACCCTTCTTTAACCAAATTATTAAAAAGGTTATCCACATTATTCCCAAGAGCACTAATGAACTGGCGATAATAATCGTGAGAAGGTTGATTTCTCTTCCTAAAATTTCAACTGTTTTTTCATAAAATGGCATCTCTAAAAAACAACCCTAATAAGTAGCATAACACACTATAATCAGTTTTTTATTTATTTTTTTGTTCTTAAAATTTGTAAAAACACCTTATGAGGAATCTTAACTTTACCAAAAGACTTCATTTTTTGTTTGCCTAATTTTTGTTTTTTTCACAATTTTTTCTTTCTTATGATGTCTCCACCATAACATTTTGCTGTTACATCCTTTTTGAGTGCTTTAATGTTTTTTCGAGCGATAATTTTATTGTGAACTGCCCCTTGAAGACTAATTTGAAAATTATGTTGCGGAATATGTTCTTTCAATTGGGTTAAAACTTTTAAACTCACCGAATATTTTTGCTCCTGATGAACCATTTGAGAAAAAGCAGGAATAATTTCACCATTAACTAAAAAATCTAATTTCACTAAATTAGCTTCCTGAAATCCCTTTATTCAGTAATCAAAAGAAGCAAAACCATTACTACAAGATTTTAATTTATCAAAAAAATCAATAATTATTTCTGCGAGAGGAATTTCTGCCTCAATGATAATATTGTCATTGTCTAAAATATCTTCTTTATTGCTCCACCCTCGTTTATTTTTGATTAATTCCATAATTACGCCCAAATAATTGATGGGTGTTAAAATTTTGACATAACACATTGGTTCAGCAATTGTTTTGACTTGCGATCAATCCTCGATTTTACTGAGATTATCAATTATTATTGTTTGTTGTTTTTTAAGTAATAATTTGTATTGAACAGTGGGGAAAGTAACGATAGTGTTGAGATCGTATTCTTTTTGAATCCGTGCTTGAATGATTTCAAGATGTAATAATCCTAAAAACCCACAATGAAATCCCTTACCAAAAACTTCATTGGCAATATTTTGATAGTAAAAAGCGTTATCATTAATTTTGATTTTGGCAATTTTATCCGCCAATTTTTTATAATCATTTTGTTCTATAGGAAAAAAATTAGCAAAAACTACAGGATTAATTTTGCTATATCCCGGTAATGGTGTGATTGCTGGATTTTCAATTGTTGTTAAAGTATCACCAATTTGAATGTCCTGCAATTTTTTTATGTTGGCATGAAATAAACCTACTTGTCCTGTTGTTAATTCTGTAACTTTTTGTAAATAAGGAGTTTTAATAATCAAATTGGTGATTTGATATTTTTTCCTCCCTTGCATGGTTTGTACTCATGATTTATCTTGTAAAGTGCCTTCCCTGATATAAATAAGCCCACTTACTCCTTGATATTGATCATAATAAGCATCAAATATTAATGCTTGTAAAGGGTTGTGTGAACTTCCTGATGGAGCAGGAATATCATGAATAATGCGTTCCATTAATTTGTGAACTCCTTGTCCATTTTTTGCCGAAATAAGCACTATTTGTTCTATATCAATGTTTAATAATTTGCTAACATTGTTTTGTACTTTTTTTAAAGCAATGTGTTTGAGATCAATTTTATTGATGACGGGAATAATTTTCAAATGTGCATTTTGTGCTAATTTTAAATTTACCAGAGTTTGTGCTTGGATACCTTTAGCAGCGTCAATAAGTAATATTACTCCTTGACAAGCAGTTAGGGAACGCGTTACTTCGTAAGTAAAGTCAATATGTCCTGGCGTATCAATTAGATTAAACAAATATTTGTCTTGTTGGTATTGAAAGATCATTTGTGCTGTGTTGAGTTTGATGGTAATTCCGCGCTCTTGTTCTAATTCCATTGAATCCATAATTCGCTCCATTTTTTCAAATCTTACACTTTGTGTAATTTCTAAAAAGCGATCTGCTAATGTTGATTTACCGTGATTAATGTGAGAAATAATACAAAAATTACGAATCTTATTCTGTTTTATTTTCATAATATTTTTAATTCAAAATTTTCTAAGAAACTATTGTTTAACCTTTTCGCTTGAAATCTGCTAAAATAAAATTCAAGTAAGTTGAACAATCTTTTTTCTCTTGATTCAGTCTTTGTATTTTAGATTATTTTGTCGTTAGTTTATTTCCTATTTGTTTTTTTGTAAGATTGATATGAACTTTAACCTCATCAAAAAATTTGTTTCTTTTCAGCAAAAAAGAGATCATTTTTATCCACGTTTTAGTCCTGGTGATACAGTTAAGATACACTGTATTATTGATGATAGTAAGAAACAACGTACGCAAATTTTTGAGGGTGTAGTTTTAGCAATAAAAGGAAATTTGAATAATCGTAATTTTTTAGTACGCAAATCCACAGGTAGTTTTAGTGTAGAAAAACGCTTTTTTTTCAATTCACCGTTAATTACAAAGATTGAAGTTGTCCGATTTGGTAAAGTGCGTAGAGCAAAAATTTATTATTTACGTAAATTACGCGGAAAAGCAGCCAGAATTAAGCAAAAATTAAATTCTAGTCAAATTAATCAGGAAACCTCTAAATCTGATAAATAATTAGTTTTCTCAAAAATGGATTTATCACTTTTTCTTCATAAATTGGCGATTAATTATAATCGTATAGAACTTTACACAAGAGCCTTCAACCATTCTTCGCTTGCCAATCAACAAAAAAATATAGAAGATTATGAAAGTCTGGAATTTTTGGGTGATAGTATTTTGGGATTTGTTACTGCCGAATATTTATTTCAACGGTTGAAGACAGAACAAAATATTTCTTCAATGCCAGCAATTTTGTCGGATTATAGACAGCATTTAGTAAATGGTTTTACTTTGGCAAAAGCAGCGAAAAAAATTAAGATGACAGAATTAATATGCACCGCCAAGGGAACAAAAATAAAAACTTCTGTTTTAGCTGATGTTTTTGAAGCATTTGTGGCTGCTTTATATTTGGATTTAGGATTGGAACAAACACGTTATTTTGTAATTAATCATTTAATCTTACCCTTTTGGGCAGAAACCCAAAAACAAGATAACTATCGTGCTATTTTGCAGGAACATTTACAAAAAGATCAAAAGGAGATCCCACAATACAGTTATGAAGTTCAAAGCAACGGTTTTATTGCTACTTGTAAATGTTTAAATTTAACAACACGTGGTTTTGGTAAAACCAAAAAAACATCTGCAAAGGATGCTGCATATCATATGTTGCAAGAGATAGCAAAGCAAACAGCAGAAAATTAAAAAATAATGAAAAAAATGATTTTGTCTTGTTTTTTTATGATTATAGTTAGTTTAACTTTGTTTTTGCCAGGTTTAATAGATGATGACAGTATTATTATTGGCGGATCTACTTCGGTTAGTATTTTATTTGAGAAATTACAACCATTAAGTAAAAAAACAAAGTTAGATTACTACTATAACTCTATGGGCAGTTCCGCAGCAGTTAAACGGGTTAAGGATGAATCTTTTTTAATTGGATTTATGAGTAAAGAACCACCTAAACTATCAAAAAATATTCAAGTTGTGACTTTTGTAAAAGATGCGATCATTTTTGTTTATCATCTTCCTTCAAATTGTCAAATAAGAAATAATGATTCCAACATAAATTTTGAAACATTAGAGTTGAAACAAATTTTTAGTAAAGGACGAGGAATGGCTGATTGATCTTTAGTTAAAAGCGTTGATTGTGAGGGTGCGGCGCCTTTGATACGTATAAATCGAGAAAATGGTTCTGGAACCAGAGAAGTGTTTGAAAAAAAAATTATTCAAAAAACAAGCGGATACTATGTAGATTTAGTGACTAAAAAATCTAATTTCATCTTAAAACAAATCAATGACACTGCAGGGGCTTTGGCTTATGTAAGTTTTTCTTATCTTGACAAAGTTAAGGATTTACACAAAAACAATAAAGCGCTTAATTTTGCTCAATTGGATGATGTAACCCCAACCGTCGCTAACATTGTTAGTAGTAAATACAGTTTTTTTCGTCCTTTTGTTGGTCTTTATTTAAAAAAAAACTATTCTAAATTAAAAAAATTATTACAATTTTTTCAAACAGAAGAAATAAAACAGGCAGTTAATAAATGGGGGTTTGTTCATGATTTTAGATATCAAACATAAAAACAAATGGTCTTATCGGACAGATTGATTGAAAATTTTTACTTCAAGTATTACCGTGATTCTTATTGTTGCGCTTCTTTCTGTTGTTGGTTTTATTATTTATCGCTCCGTTCCTTTATTAGAAAGAGAAGGATTGAGTTTTCTTTGACATAACAATTGAGTACCTAGAGAAAAAAAATTCGGAATTCTGAATTTTATTATTTCTACGTTTTGGACAACTTTTTTTACAATGCTATTAGTGATCTTTCTCAATTTATTTAGTTCTTTATTTATTAGTAAATTTCTTCCCCGGAAAATCAAATCAGCTATCTTATTTTTTATTCAATTTTTATCTGGTTTACCTTCTATTTGTTTTGGGGTTTTTGGGGCCTTTGTTTTCGTTGCGTTATTTCGTAAAATGGGCATTCAACAACCTTATAGCATGATGACAGTTATTTTAGTTCTGACAATTATGATTTTACCAATTACGATTGTGCTGACAGTGAATGCTTTTGATAATGTTTCTAAAAAATATGAATTATCAGCTTATGCCCTCGGTATTAATAAGGTAACTGTTGCTTTTGGCATTGTAAAAAAAATTTGTTCTAAAACTTTGATTATCATTTTATTTTTTGGTTTTTGTCGAGCAATTGGCGAAGTTACTGCTATTGCTTTAATTGCCGGCGGTGGAACTGGTATACCGCCGTTAAATGAAGGGTTTGTTCCTTTCTTTTTTAGTTCCATTAGAACGTTATCGGCTTTAATTGGTCTTGAGATCAGTGAAAATTTCAATCAAATTCATGAAGCAGCACTATTTTCCGTTGCCGGAGTTTTAATTTTTATTGTTTTATTCGTTAATTTATTATTAGGATTTTACTTAAATTTTAAATTACCCCATATTTTGCGCCAAAATAATGTAATTAAGTTGTTTTCTGAAACTAGGGGACGCTTTTTTACTTTTAAAATTGTAAATAAATTTTTGGTATTATGAAATCGTTTTGTTTATTGATGTCGCTGAGTTTTGATGATCGGATCTTTTCTATTTGTAATGGGAATGCTTCTTTGAGTGATTGGAGATATTGTTATCAAAGGAGTTGCTGATTTTCAGTTTCAATATTTGATTTCTAAAAAAGGTGATATTGGTTTAATGTCAGTAATTTTAGCAACGTTTATTCTTGTTATTGCTACTGTTTTATTTTCTACACCATTAGCTATTTTAATTGCTATTTTTCTCGTATTTTATGGGCAAAATAGTTTGTGAATGCAAAAGATTACCAATTTTTTAAATTTTTTTATTTACCAGTTTTCTAGTGCGCCAACAATCATTTTTGGAATGTTTGGATTAGTATTATTTGTTTCAATATTTAATTTGGGTTTTTCTATTTTGGCTGCCGCTTTAACTATGATTTTGATTGTTTTACCAATAATGATTCAAACAATTAAACAAAATTTGGAAGCTTTTCCACAAACGCAATACCATAGCGCTCTTGCGTTAGGTCTGAAAAAAAGAAACGTAATTTTAAAATTAATTTTACCAACCACTTTTTCATCCATTATGATTGCTATTATTTTTGGAGTTAATAAAGTAATTGCCGAAAGCAGTCCAATAATAGTTACAATGGGTACAACAGTGATTTTTCCCAAACGCGGAATTTTTTCTGGTGGAAGAACACTTTCCACCCATATGTATTTATTGCAAGGCGATTCATTAACTGCTGATTCAGAAGTTATTATTTACCAAACAGCGTTAATTGCTCTCATTTTGCTTTTGAGTTTCAATCTTTTAATTCGGTTGTTTACTTTCCGACGAAATAATAATAATAGATGTCGCTAATTGTTACAATATATAGTAATGAAAAAAGAAACGCTTTTACAATTTGTTGATTTTTCTTTTTTCTATTCCAAGAAAAAAACAAAACATAGTAAGAACAAAAAAATTGTTGCCGCTTTAACAGGATTAAATTTTGAAATTTATCCTCAAACTATTACTGCTGTTATTGGTCCTTCTGGTTGTGGTAAATCAACCTTGCTTTGTGCGATTAATCGTTTGCATGAATTGAGTAATCATTCCAGTTTTACTACGGGAAAATTGCTCTTTCATAATCAATCTATTTATGATACTAAAGTAGATGTTGTTCAATTACGAAAAAAAATTGGATTAGTATTTCAAAAACCAGCGCCCTTTGCTATGTCTATCTACGATAATATCGTTTTTGCTCTTAAAGTGCATGGCGAAAACGATCCGCAAAAATTAGACAAAATTGTTCAAAACAGTCTCAAACAGGTGCATCTTTGAGAAGAGGTGAAAAATCGTTTGCATACTTCTGCTTTAATGTTATCTGGTGGGCAACAACAAAGGTTATGTTTAGCGCGTTGTCTTGCTAACGAACCAGAAATCATTTTGATGGATGAACCAACAAGCTCTTTGGATCCTATTTCCAAAACTAAGATTGAAGAATTAATTTTTTCATTGCGAAAAAAATATACAATTATTCTTGTTACCCATTCTCTCAATCAAGCATCTAAACTTTCTGATTACATTGCCTTTTTTAGTGATGGTCAATTGGTGGAATTTGGTAAGACCAAACATGTTTTTGTTCAACCTAAAAATAAAAAGACCTTAAGGTATATTACTGGTAAATTTGAAGAGAAAATAATAGAATAAGAACGAAATGAAAAACATTGTCAAATTAAGAATTAAGGATATAGAGATGAATATTTTTCTTCTATATCAAAAAGTTCATCAGCAACACAAAAACATTCTAATGGCAATGAAAACAAAAGATACTGGTTTGTTGGAAGTCGTTTTAAAGGACGAAAAAAAAATTAATCGTGATTATAACGTTATGTTTGAAAACACTGTTTATGATCTTGCTAAATATAGCGTTTTTGGCACTTATCTTCGCAAAATTCTTGCTTATTCTTATATCTCTAATGAATTGGAACGAATTGCTGATTATGCTCGTAACCTTGCACGGGCGTTTTCTAAGAAATGATTTTCTACTGAGGAAATGAATGTTTTAATTCGTTTTTGAGAAGAATTATTGAAAATATTTCAACTAGTGGAAAATCTTTTTTTTATTAGAAAAAGTGAAAAACTTCTCAATTATTTAAAACGTAACAAAAATAATCATTTTAATTTAGAAATTTTTTTACAAGATTTAGGAATCGTATTCTCTGGTTCAGAAATTACCAAAACAAAAAATGATCAAATTTTTAAGCATGATTTTTCTTTGTTTCTTTTGCAATTTCAAAGTTTTCATCGCAGTATTGATCATTTGGATAATGTAGTGGAATATTTACTTTTGATTCGCAGTTTTATTGAATTTAAAAATTATAAAAGGGAGAGTTGATAATTTTTTCTTATCGCTTTTTGATGAAACGTTATTTAAAATTTTTGTTTATTGGTGATATTTTTGCTCAAGTAGGACGAGAACTTGTAGTTGAGCATTTAGGGAAATTGATCAAGCGTGAAGAAATTGATTTTGTTGTTGCTAATGCCGAAAACGCAACTCACGGACGTTCTTTATCCCAAAAACATTATCAGATTTTACAAAAAGCAGGTGTTGATGTTTTTACAATGGGAAATCATGTTTTTGCGCTTCCCGAGTGTATAACTTTATTAACTGAACAAAATAATGTACTTCGTCCTGCTAATTATTCTCCTCTAGCCCCGGGGGAAGGAAGTGCGGTATTTTCTTGTCATAACTTTAAAATTAGAATTACTAATCTTTCTGGGCGCACATTTATGAATCATAAGGCTGAAAATCCTTTTTTGCAATTGGCAAGTATTGTGAAAATTGATCATAGTGATTTGCATTTTGTGGATTTTCATGCTGAATCAACGGCGGAAAAAATTGCTCTGGCATGAGCTTTTGATGGACAAATTACCGGTTTATTAGGAACTCACACCCATGTCCCTACTTCCGACTTAAGAATTTTGCCAAAGGGAACATTTTTTGTTTCTGATATCGGAATGACCGGACCCTACGATTCTATTATTGGTGCTTTACCCAAAACCGTTATTGAAAGTGAACGAATTGGATTGCCTTTTCGTTTGATTCCGGCGAAGGGGAGAGGACAATTTTGTGCCGTCTTATTGAAATTGGATTTAAAGACTAAAAAAGTTTTAAATTTTCACCAAATTTATCAAATTTTTCCTGAAAAACAGACACAGTATGTGCAAACCCAACAAAAAAATTTTTAAAAATGTTTTTTTATTTTATTTAAATGCTATAATTGTTTCCAAAAGTTTTTAAGTTATTTTTTAGTTATTATGCAATATTACAATTTGATCAGTTTAGATAAACAAGAAACCTTTTTTGACACTCTCGGTGTCGCGGGAGGTGTTGTTGCTATTGTCTTTACTTTTGTTGGATCCATTTTAATAGTCCTTCTTGGTTGTTGATTGATTAGAGTTGGACTTCGTAGTCCAAATAATCCTAATGTGCTTCTTATTATCCTTGGTATGTTTGTCACTGGTTTTTGGATTGGTTTAATTTATTGACTTGTGATTAAAGATCGTCCTGAATACAATAAAAACAGAACTAAAGTAGGAAAATAAGAGTTCTAATTTTTTTGGAGAACACAGTTTCTTTTTCTTGTTTATTGTAAATTTTTGCTTGCTACACCTTTGTAACAAATATCACAATTATCTTTTCGTTTGCTTTTGCTAAAGAAGAAAGAACCCCTTTGTGCCTTTCTTATTAAAGTTGAATTTAGCGACCAAAAAAGTTTGAAATTATCCCCAAATTTATCCAATTTTTCCTGAAAAAAATAATATACTCACAACAGAAAATTAGTTAAAAATATTTTTTTAATGCTACAATTGTTTTCAAAAGTTTTTTGTATTAGTTACTATGCAAATCTCTAATTTGGTTAGTTTAGATAAACAAGAAATTTCTTTTGATACTCTTGGTGTTGCGGGAGGCGTTTTTGTCGTTGTCTTTACTTTTGTTGGATCCATTTTAATAGTCCTTCTTGGTTGTTGATTGATTAGAGTTGGACTACGAAGTCCAAATAATCCTAATGCAGTTCTTATCATTATTGGTATGTTTGTCACTGGTTTTTGGATTGGTTTAATTTATTGACTTGTGATTAAAGATCGTCCTGAATACAATAAAAACAAAAATGTTAAAAACCCGTTATTTTTTTGCTCTCATTGTTGCAATAAAGCAGGAGAAAGTAAGCCCCCCTTTTCCTCTGTGGACAAATAGTTCTCCTTTTGTTGATTACGCTCCTTCTTGTTTATTGTAAATTTTTGCTTGCCAGACTTTTGTGACAAGTAGCTCCATTATCTTTTCGTTTGATTTTGCTAAAGAAGAAAGAAGCCCTTTGTGCATTTCTTATTAAAATTGAATTTAGCGACCAAAAAAGTTTGAAATTCTTTCCAAATTTATCCAATTTTTCCTAAAAAACAGATATAGTATGTGAAAACACGACAAAAATATTTTTTTAATGCTATAATTGTTTCCAAAAGTTTTTAGGTTATTTTTTTAGTTTTTATGCAATATTATAGTTTGATCAGTTTAGATAAACAAGAAACCTTTTTTGACACTCTCGGTGTCGCGGGAGGTGTTGTTGCTATTGTCTTTACTTTTGTTGGATCCATTTTAATAGTCCTTCTTGGTTGTTGATTGATTAGAGTTGGACTTCGTAGTCCAAATAATCCTAATGTGCTTCTTATTATCCTTGGTATGTTTGTCACTGGTTTTTGGATTGGTTTAATTTATTGACTTGTGATTAAAGATCGTCCTGAATACAATAAAAACA
>JANSTR010000014.1:19421-46035 GCA_025434805.1 Antipathozoanthus remengesaui | reverse complement strand
TTTTGGATTGGTTTAATTTATTGACTTGTGATTAAAGATCGTCCTGAATACAATAAAAACAGAACTAAAGTAGGAAAGTAAGGTTTTTGTTACTTTTGGGAAAAATAGTTCCTTTTTGTCGTTGGTTGCCTTTTTTGTTTGTTATAATTTCCATTCAGTAAACTTTTGCAATGAGTACTAAATTACCTTTATTATTGACTAAACTAGTTTATCTTTTTCCCGGTTTTGCGACTGAAATTCCCTTTGGTTATGAGCGTTCTAAGAAAACTATTGCTATTGCCAATGAATCTTATAAACAAACAATTTTGTTAGTTTCTGAAAAAGAACAAAAAACACCAAAAAAACCACAAGAAAAACCCGATATTTATTCGGTTGGTGTTTTGTGTCATTTGAAAGTTAGTAAAAAATTAGTAAATAGTTTTCTTGTGGAATTAAAAGCTTTGGAAAGAGTTACTCTATCAAATGTTTCCCAAGAGGACGGTGTTTTCTATGCTCAGTACAAGATATTTAGGGATAAAATTCCTACCAAAAATGAAAAAGCAATTTTGACCAAAGCAATTTTTTCTATTTTTGAACGTATTGGGGAAAAAATTCCTGAAAAACTCAAAAATAACTTTGATGACATGGATGACATATCGGAACTTTTTAATACAATTCTTCAAAATTATGACAAGAATAAAAATAACTTTAAACAAAAAGCATTAGAGACAAACAGTCTTTTGTCAAGATATTATTTAATTGAAAAAAACGTGGAATTAAAACCTCTAAAAAACAGTGTTAAGTTTTCTAAATTAATTGATCAATCGATTGATAAAAGAATTAATAAGCGCTTTAAAAATCAACAAAAAGAGTATTTGTTACGAGAAAAACTCAAAGCGATTCGCGAAGAATTAGGAGAAACCGATCCTAAAGAGAAAGAGATCAACCACTATTTAACAAGATTAGAAAAAGAACCTTTTCCTCAGCATGTGAAAGATAAACTTCATGAAGAAATTAATCGCTATCAAAGTTTGTCGCCTTTTTCTGGTGAAACTAGTATGATTAAAAATTACATTGATTGAGTTATTAATTTACCTTGATATCAGTCTACTAAAGATGAAAATAGTTTAGTGAGTGCCAGAAAAATTTTGGATGCCAACCATTTTGGTCTTAAAAAAGCAAAAGAGCGAATTATTGAGCATTTAGCTGCAAATTTTTTTACAAAAAAACAAGCCGGACAAATTATTTGTTTAGTTGGTCCGCCTGGTGTAGGAAAAACTTCCTTGGGTTACTCAATAGCACAAGCTATGAAAAAGAAATATGTAAGAATTGCTCTCGGTGGTGTTAAGGATGAGGCTGAAATTCGTGGTCATCGTCGCACTTATTTGGGGGCAATGCCAGGAAAAATTATTCAGGCACTAAAAACTGTGAAAACTATTAATCCAGTCATTTTAATTGATGAAATTGATAAATTAAGTTCTGATTTTCGCGGTGATCCAGCAAGTGCAATGTTGGAAGTTTTAGATCCTGGTCAAAATAAACATTTCACTGATCATTACATTGAAGAAACATATGATTTATCTAAAGTAGTTTTCATTGCTACTGCTAATTATGAATGAAATATTCCTCCAGCACTCTATGATCGTATGGAAATTGTTCGTTTATCTTCTTACACGGAATTTGAAAAGATGAAAATTGCTGAAAAATACTTAATTCCTGAAACTTTGAATGAATTTGGTTTAAATGAAAAGCATATCGTTTTTGAGTCTGCCGCTTTAAAAGAAATCATTAAATTTTATACTCGCGAATCAGGAGTGCGAGAATTGAAGCGGTTAATTACTAATATTTGTCGTAAATTGATTGTGAAACTTTTAAGTAAATCTGATTTTCATCTAATTTTAACAGATAAAAATATCGCTAAATATCTTGGTAAGAGATTGTTTGAATATACAGAAAAAAACAAAAAATCAGATGTTGGAATTGTTACAGGTTTGGCATATACACAATTTGGTGGTGATATTCTACCTATTGAGACAATTATGTTTGAAGGTAAGGGTAGATTGATTCTTACCGGAAAATTAGGACAAGTGATGAGAGAATCGGCTAATATTGCTTATGATTACATTAAATCTAATGCTAAAACATTTGGAATTACTTTTGAAAAATTTGCTAAAAACGACATTCATATTCATGTTCCTGAGGGCGCAATTCCGAAAGATGGTCCTTCCGCCGGAGTTACAATTACTACAGCTTTAATTTCGTTATTAAAAGGAGCAAAAGTTTCTAATGATTTAGCTATGACCGGAGAAATTACTTTACGAGGAAGAGTATTACCAATCGGTGGATTGCGAGAGAAAACCATTGCTGCTACTAGAAGTGGTATTCGAAAAATCATTATTCCAAAAGGCAATAAAAAGGATGTAGAAAGTTTGCCCAAAGAGGTAAAAGACATTTTAGAAATTGTGTTGGTTGCTGATTATCGTAAAATTTTTGAACAAATTTTTATTTAATTTATATTGCTTATTTTGGTTGATAAAGTCAGTAACCACCCAAAATAGCATCGGCTTCATCATCATTGATTTGGTTAAGGGTAAAGTGTTTTTTTACTCACTGAATTGTCAATTTCTTTTTATTAGTTCGATTCGGAATATTGTTTTGATTTAAAGTTTTTTTTCAAACATTTCACTCATTTGCAAACACGAAAGCACTTTTGTGAAAAAACATTATTAATACACTAACCATCATTGCCAAATTGATTATGGTGTTTCGATTGGTGCCAAATGGTTTGTGGCAACCAATGGTTTGGATGATTTGTTTTTGGGGAAATTGTTTTGTTAAAAATTCTTGAAATTCTAACAATTTTAATTTAATGGATTTTTTGGTTTGATTGCTTAATTGATATGAAACGACTCTTTGAAATTGTCCGTTTTGGAAATAACTGATTGCTCCTTTTTGTCCCAAATCAAAAAAAATTTCCATCATATTTTTTTCTTTCTCTATTTTTACTTTTTTCTGATTAAGATGATTTCATCTATTTAATTGTGTTTTTTTGATTTTTCAATGAAAATTAGATAAAATCATTTGGTTATCAATGATGAAAAGTAATTGTTCTCTGAAAGAACTTTTAAAAGAGTGTGACGAAAATAAAGTTTATAGTTTTTTGGCGATTGTTTCTAACGTAATTAAAGGAATTGATCGAAATGGACTGCCTTATTTGAATATAAAATTAGTGGATAAAGACGTTGCAATTGCCGCAAAAAAATGGAGTGCTAATGAGACTGATTTTGAAATATTTAAGCAAGGTACTCTCATTTCTGTTATTGGAAAAATTAATTATTATCGTTCTTTACCACAATTGAAAATTGATGAAGCTCAGATCATCAATGATGATAGACTTTTACATAAATTGTTACCCACTCCGCCTGTGGATTTGATCACTTTAAAAAATGATTTTCTTGCCTTTTTTGACAAGGTTGTTGATTCTGATTATCGTAAATTAATTAATCATATTTTTGATGAACAAACTTTTACCACTTTTATTCAGTCACGAGCGGGATTAAGAATTCACCACAATGTTTTTGGTGGTTTGTTGTGACATACTCTGTCAATGTTAAAAACTGCAGAAGCACTTATTCCTATTTATAATTATCTTCCCATTAATTCGTCACTTCTTTATACTGGTATTATTTTTCATGATTTAGGAAAAATTATTGAGATTGGTGATTATTTTCAAACAACCTATTCTATAACAGGAAAATTATTAGGTCATATTGTTATCGCCTCAGAACGAATTGGTAAAGCAGCCACAGAATTAAAGATTTCTGAAAAAAAAATAACCTTATTGCAACATCTCATTTTAGCTAGTCATGGCAAATTAGAAAACGGTTCGCCACGCGAACCAATTGTAATTGAAGCGTTTTTACTGTCGCAAATTGACTCTTTAGATGCCAAAATGGGATTATTTTTCAATAATTGAAATAGTTTGCTTGGCGATGATTTTACCCACCCCTTTTCTTTATATAGCGAAACCCCATTTCGTAAAATCAGTTTTTGGAAACACAATCTTGAAGAAGAAAACTAATTGATTTTGGTGAAATTTCTTGATGCTGTAAAGATTGAAGTAAAAGCAGGCAACGGGGGAGCCGGTGCTACTGTTTTTTTTCAGGATTGAAAACAAAAAAGACCACGACCTTCTGGAGGTGATGGTGGCAAAGGTGGAGATGTTATTTTAGTGGCGAGTTCAAATGTAAATACTTTGGTGTTTTTTCAGATGAACAGCTTCATTACTGCTGATAACGGTGTAAACGGCAATCGTAATAATAGAAATGGTAAAAATGGCGCTAGTGTGCGACTTAAAGTGCCTATTGGAACATTAATTTTTGACGAAAAAAAAGAACAATTGTTATTTGATTTTACTTTTTCTGGACAAGAATTTATTGTGGTTAAAGGAGGTCTTGGTGGTTCTGGCAATGTGAGTTTAACTAAAAAATATCGCAAAACAATTACTTATAGTCAGGCCGGTTCTTTAGGACAACATAAAATAATTTGTTTAGACTTGCGCTTTCTTTCTCAATTTGCTTTAATTGGTTTGCCCAATGTTGGTAAAACATCATTATTGAACACTATTACAAATACTCAAGAAAAGGTGGGCGATTATCACTTCACCACTTTGAAACCCAATTTGGGATTGATGAAAGCTATTAGTTCAGCGGGAGAAGAAAATATCTTGATTTCTGATTTACCAGGAATTATTGAGCATGCCCACCAAAATAAAGGTTTGGGTAATCAATTTTTAAAACATGCAGAAAGATGTTATGTTTTATTGCACGTGATTGATTTAAGTAAAGACAAAAACACAATTCTTACTGATTTTCAAATTATTAATAATGAATTATTTCAATATAATCGTTTTTTTGAAGCAATTCCCCAAATTATTATCGGTACTAAAAGTGATTTAGTGCATTGCAAACTGCAATTATCAGATTTTTGTTATAAAAATTTTTCTTTTTGAGATTTTATACCTGTGTCATCTTTAACGAAATTTCAATTATCCATTTTGAGAATTTCTATTGCTAAAATTATGCAGCAAAAAAAACGATTTCAAACTGTCTTAGAAAAAACTCTTATTGATCAAAATCGTCATATCCCTGTTTATAAATACGAAATAGATCGTTTTATCAGATTACGTAAGTTAACAGAAACTACTTGAGAATTATCAAGTAGTTTAATTAGTAACTTTTTGGAAGGCTTAAATTTAAATAATGCTAATGATCTTGAAAAGTTTCGGAAATTTCTTCAAGAAGCCCAAATTACTCGTCGTTTAAAATTAGAAAAAGTGCGCGAAGGTGATTGAATTCACGTGGCAAAACAAAAATTTGTTTGAATAGATTAAGATTTGTTGCAGTGGTTTATTTTGATCTTTTTCCGAAAATATAATGCTGCTGTTTGTAACTGAAATAACATTGTTTGCAAAATGAGATTAATATCCTCACGATTATTTTCATTAAAAAAACTAACATATCCTTCTTTTATTGTGATTTTACTTTTGTTTTTTACAGGAAGATAATTGTTAAAAATGTTTACAATTCCAAGAACAATTGTTGAAACAACAGCACAAGCGGGTTCAATTTCTTTGTTGTTTTTTTTGTATGTATGACCTTGAATTATAATGTTACGAATTTTATTGTTGGGTGTTTTATGAATGATTTGAATTTTAATCATTGTGTTTAAATCATTTCAATCGCTTCTTCTCAATGAGAATAAATTTTAATCTGTTCTTGAACTAATAATTTTTTTTTGAGTCACGCATAAACATGGTTAATAAAAAGTTGTTCTGTATGATGACCAATGACTAAAACACTTTGTTGATAGTCGCGACATAATATTCATTGATTTCATTTTAGTTCGCCAGTGATAAGCAGATCAATTTGTTTATTTTTACATTTTTTAATTGCAAAACCACCAGCACCAGGAGTAATCGCGATGCTTTTTATATCATGATGACCATTATGTCAATATTGAATATATTTAAGATTAAAAACTTTTTTGATTTTTGCTAAAAGTGATTGTCAATCATGCTTTTTTGATAATTTTCCCCAAATAATCAATGGTTCATCATTTTGTCACGCTTTTACTTGAATAATTTTTTGTGCCATTTGATACTTAAGAAATTTTTCATCATAATTGGTGTGCATAGTAAAAACACTAATTTTGTGTCGTCTTAACATTTGAGTTTTATCTAATTGTTCCAACATTCCTTTTGTTTTATTAGGTCAAAATAGTGGGTGATGGGTGATGATCAAGTTACAATTTTGATTAACTGCTTTTTGAATAACTTTTATAGAACAATCTAAGGCAATAATAATATTTTTGATTTTGTTATTTTTATTGCCAATTTGTCATCCGGTAAAATCCTCTTTCATTGCTAATTGTTGTGGACAAATTGCTTCTAAATACTGAATAATATTTTTAATTTGCATTTTGGTTTGTGAGTATTTTACTAATTAAAATTATTTCTTGTTCTTTTTTTCTTCTTTTATCTTGATTGGGTATTTGTTTTCATAAGTTTATTAATTTTTTTTGCCTTGTTTGTCAAAATAACAAAAAAGTTTTACTTTTTTGCACATTAAGAAGTGAACCAAAAAATATTTCTATCGCTGTTTTTACTGGTGTGCCGTATTTTTTGTTGATTAATATCGTGTGATAATAGTGATTTTTGTCATATAAAATGCTTTCTTTCTCTACAAAAAAATTGTTTTTTTTTATTCACTGACGAATTTTTTGTTGATTTGTTTTGGTTTGAATAATGTAGTTTTCAATTTTACTGCTATCTGCTTGCAAAATATTCATTATTTTTTTGATACCCAGACCAGCAATGATTACTACATCAGTTTTTTCTTTGATTAGTTCTAGTCCGTTTGCAACAACACAACGAATATTTTGTAGTTTGCTAATTTTTTTTTGTAATTTAACGATAATTTGTGGGTTGATGTCACTGGCTGTGATTTTGCTTTGGTGATGTTTTTGTCCTCAAATAATGGGAATAAGCCCATGATCAGTACCAACATCCCAAATGGTTTGATAGTCATGTGTTGCTAAAAGATCAGTGATGATTTTCAATCTTTTACTTACTTTCATTTTTACTTGTAATAAAAAAGAAAAAACACCAAAAACAAAAACAAGAATTATTGAAATTCACTCATATCAACGTGATATTCTTCACCACGTTCCTGCGCTTGTCTTCATTTTTGAATTTCTTGATAAAATTTTTGAATTTTTTCTTGATCAATTCTAGGACGAAGAAAAAAAGCAAAAGCAAACGACGCAAAAACTAAAACCATTAAGATAATATGAACAACTGTTAACGCTTTTCAAATTTTTTGTAGATTTTGATTTAATTCTGCTTCGTTAATTCTGTCCCAATAAGTTAAAATTCAAAATAATCAAAAGCCAGTATATGCAAGAGTAAGAATCGGATATCAAATAGAAATGTTGTATCTTTGTCGATTATTTTGAGGAATTTTTACCGCCTGATAAACAATAATTAAAGTAACAAAAACATAAAGAAGAGAAAATAATTGCTTCAAAATACTAGCATACTGTTTATTAGCGCTATTAACAATTAAACCAGTTAAATTGGCGATCAAAAAAAAACCTAAAGAAAAACCAGCAAACAAACCAGCTAATTTTTTTAATAACGGTACTGTTTTTGGTTTGGAATAGTAGGGGTAAAAGTTGCGAAAAAAGTGCATCATTGCCTTTTTCTCTTTTTGTTGCCTCTCTTGGTAAAAAGGATTATTTTCTATCGTATTATAATTACTATTTATCATTTCAATTACTGGAGTATTTTAACACCGTATTATAATTTAGTTGTTTTTCAAACAGCGTACTTTTAATAGAGAAAGTGAATTTTTATTATTTTGTGTTTTCTTTTTCATAAACAAATGAAAAATTTTTAAGAAATAAGAAAATATTCTATCAAGGTTTTATCCTTGAAACCTGATGTTTTTATCTGATATTCCAAGTTGTACACTTTTTCAATCAAACGATTGATTTCTTGATCGGTGCTTTTTGCTCTGATTCTGCTAAGGTTCATTATGAAAAAGGCGCTTTTTTTTAAATGAGAAACCATTTGTTTGAAGGGAGTTTTTTGCCTTTCTAAAACTTGAATTTGTTTGAGTAATTGCAAATAAGTTTTGAGTGTGGCAACTAAAATTAGGGGATTTAAAGTATTATTTTCTAATTTTTTATAACTAGTAATAATTTTTTTTTTGTCATTTTGAAGTAGACTCTCCACAAAAGGGAAGATAGACCCCGTATGATAAAGATTAACAATGTTTTGACAAATTTCTTTTGTTAAAATTTGTTCATTGATTTGAAGATATTTCAGTATTTTATCCATTTCGGTGTGGATAATTTCCATATCGTTAGGAAGTTGATTGTTTAAAAAAGTAATGATTTCTTTTTTGTAAACAATATGATTTTGTTCCAATATTTTGACAATAAGTTTGTGTTTTTTGCGTTCTGTTACCTTTGCAATGTGATGGTTAGGATAATTTTGAATTAATGTTGGTCATATACCGGTTGTTTTTCTTTGATCAATAACTATAAAAATAAAATTTGGCGTTTTTGATAATAATTTCAAAAAAATTTGTTCTTTATGACTATTTTGATTGCTCATGTCATGACAATGAAAAATGAGCACTTTAGAAACAAATAAGTCTGTAGTTATGAGTTCTGTCGCTGTTTTTTGTCAATTATCATTGGCTTCTTTTCAAGTTAATTTTATGAAATTGGTATCTTTGACTTTAATTTGAGCAGTTTTTAAAATCTCATTGATTTTTGCCTGTACCAAAAAAGTATCTTTACCAAAAATAATATTACATTGTCCATTTTTCATTAAGTTTATTCTATCCTCTTTGAGTTTTGATGTGGATTTTCTTCCCTAGTTTGAGAATAATATTTCCATTAACATTAGTGCTAAATACTTGACATTTTAATTGTCGTAATTTTTTTATTGTTTGTTTTATTTGTTTAATTGCTGAGATAAGACAGTATTTAGGTTGTAATTTTTTTAAAAAAGGAAGATGCGAAGATGTTAACGAACCATGATGACCAATCTGCAAAATATCAACACGCCGCAGTTTATTTTGCTGTAGAAGTTTTCTTTCTCCCGCTTTTTCAAGATCAAAAGGAAAAAGCAAATCAAATCCTTTAATATTTAACTGTAAGACTAAACTGCGATTATTTTCGGTTTGCATCCTTTGATAATAAGTATAAGCTAAGTTGTTAAAAGTGAATTCTTTTACATAATACGTTTTTTGTTGTTTTTGATTATGTCAAATTTGCTTTATTGGTATAGTTTCTAATATGATTGCTAGATTATTGTGATGATCATTATCACGATGAGAAAGAAAAACAGCATCTAAATTCTTAATTCCTAATGATTGTAAATATTTGGTAATTTTCTGACTGTGATTAAATGAGCGCTTTCCAAAACCAGCATCTAAAAGAATATTGGTATTTTGATTCGGATTTTGGATAAGAATACTCATTCCGTGTCCGACGTTTAACATATGTATTTTGTAAACCAAATCCTTTGGTTTTGAAATGATAATCAAAATCAAACTGACAAAATAAGAAATGAAAAGCAATCACTTATTTTGTTTTTTGGTTTCCAAAAAATAAAAAAATATCACTAAACAATAGTAAATAGTAATAAGATACGTTTCTCATTTGCCGAAAGCCACAGTTATATTATGCTGTCAAAGTAACGTTAAAAATTTTTCTAATACATGAAAAACGACACTTCAAACCGGCCACAAAAACGGAATTCAAATTAAACTCAAAAATAAAGGATATAGCAAACTTATTAAAATCGTGAAAAAAATATTGTATAGTGGAGAGAGCAGTGGTATTTGATAATTGAAATTTAAAATTAATGGCAAAATGACAATAATTGCCAGAATATTATGTCTTAATATGTGCTTAATTCAATAACATTTTGTTTGCTGAGTTGATTTTTGCCAATCCAATAGAAATCAACTTAATAAGAAGCTGAGTTGAAAACCAATATGGTAGAAGATCCGTGGATTTCATAATAGAAAACTTAAACTAATGAGAGCAATCAACTCTTTTCGATCGTGTTTTTTGCCGATTCCCGAAGCAAAAATACAAATCACAATAAAACTCTTTAAAGCGCTAATTTTTCAATTTGTTAGATAGACAATGAAAAAACAACTAACAAAGCCAACAATCAAAAAAATCATTTTAGTTAACTTATTGTTCATTTTTTTGCTAATTTTTAATCAAAAACCACCTAATAGTAACAAATGAAAACCACTAATAACAAAAATATGTAAAATTCCCAAATGAACAATTTTATTTTTGGTAGTTCGGAATTTATGATTAGTTTCTTGAAAAAGTAGAAATTGAATTCAATTTTGATTACGAGTTTTATTTTTTTTCATCAAAAAGCGATAAATTTGATTTCTGATTGTGAAACTTTTTTGTATTTCTGGCGGACAATTTTGTGATTTTATTTGAAGCATTTTATCTATCTGATGTGTGTTTTGTAGTCAGTTTTTTATTGAAAAATTTTGAATTTTCTTAATTTGCGAACAAATTTTTAAACGATCTTCTGTAAGGAGATTAATTTTTTGCAATTTTTGATTATGATAGTAAGTGTTTGCTAAGTAATATGTTTCTTTCTGTTGGTTTTGAACAAGATAAAAGTGAGAGTATTTGGCAACTGTTACTCATGTGTTTCTTGATGTTTTTTCTTCCGCCACAGTTGTTTTTTTAATTACTAAAGAAATAGTAGCGTGAATTGCAATCCCCAGAATCATAATAAAAGCAATCACGATCTTGCCTTTAGTCAGATTAGTAAAGATTTGTTTGACAAAAAAAATACTAAATACGAGGACAATAATTATGAATCACCATATGAACTGTTTGGCAAAAAGGAAATGTAAAAAACTAATATTTATTAGTGTTAATCAAGTTAAAAATCAATTCATTAAAATTTTCAAATATGGTTTTGGAGTTTTTGTTTGAGAATTTGACCAATTTGAGATTGAAAATTTCATCCAATAAATTGACTAATATGGTTTCAAGTAATTTTTGGGTCACGAATTAACTGAATCAAATTTTGCAGTATTTTTTTTGATATTTGGAGTGTTTTAGCAGTGATATTTATTTTTTTTAAATTTTGAATATTAACCATTTCTCTCAAGATTGTGATTTTGTGCGTTGGTTTTATTTGAAAAATAATTATTCGTTGTTTTTGGATTGGTTTCAATAAAGTTTTTTTGTTAATAATGAAGTAATGTGATCATTTTGGTCAGAAATAATCTAAACAATTTTTCACATTTCACTGCTTGGGAAAAACGAAGTTATTGGGAATAGAATTTTTTTGTCAAAAATTTTGTAATTGCTTGGGGACAAGAGTTTGTTTGTCGGTTTTAAAATGCAACGGAGATGGTTTTAATTTCTTATTTTTGTGACGTTTTGTTCATTGGATATAATTTTTTCGCTGTTTTTGTTGTTCTAAATTTTGATAATATTTTTTTCCTAATAAAAAAGCAATTAAGATTAAAAGTAGTAAGAAACCACTAGCCATAATAATATTTTTTTTATTTTTCATCTTTTCTGAGTTTATTGAATTATTGTCAAACTTTTTTAATGATTTTTTTTAGTTAACAAATATTTTTTCTTGGTTTCTGCAAGGACAAATAGTCAAACTTTTTGTGTCATATTAGGAATTTTTAGCAAATAAAATTACTGTTGTTTATTCTCATTCAGTTTATAATCTAACCTTAAGTTTTTTGTGAGATAGTAGGTTTTACGAACATTTATGAATTTTAAAGACAACAGAGTTAATGTCAATAAGGCAATTGATGCTATTGCTCATAGTCGTGATATTGATAAAAAATTAATCTTAGCAAATGTTATTGAGGCGCTTAGCACCGGTTATGAAAAAGAAATTAATCCTGACAATACTTTGATTGTAGAAGTTGATAAGGATAATGGTGATTTGTTGCTATTTGAAGAATTAACGGTTGTAAAAAAAGTGGTTAATTCCAATTTGGAAGTTGCTTGAGACCAAGAAAAACAACAGGATGCCAAAATTAAATTAGGCGACAAAATTAGAAGACCGGTACTTTTATCAGCTTATTCTTATTTTGCTATTTTGAAGGTATCTCAAGTTATTAAGCATTTTATTAATGTTTCTGAGAGTGAAAAAATTTACACCAAATTTATTACTAAAAAAGGCAAAATCTTAAGCGGTACTGTGGAAAACATTGACTATCGTTATTTTTCCGTTGATATTGGCGATATTTTTGCTTTTGTTCCCAGAGACGAACAAATTCCTTTTGAACATCTCAAACATGGCGAAAAAATAAGATTTTATGTGTTAGATGTTTTTAAAAATCATCCTTTTGGACAAGTAATGGGATCGCGCAAATGTAATCAGTTTTTAGAAAGTTTATTTGCTGCTGAAGTGCCAGAAGTTGGTAGCGGCATTATTCTCCTTAAAAAAGTTGTACGTGAACCCGGAATTCGCGCCAAGGTGGCGGTCCACTGTAGTGATGAGACTATTGATCCCATTGGTTCTTGTATTGGTCGTGGTGGTGAAAGAATTAAATCCATTTCTCAAGAATTGAAAGGAGAAAAAATTGATATTTTTCTTTGAGATGATAATCCTGCACGTTTTATTGTTAACGCTTGTTCACCAAGTAAGGTAGTAAATTTAAAATTCTTAGAAAATAATGAAGTTCGTATTATTGTGTTAGAAACACAACATCCAGTAGCAATTGGTCGTTCTGGTTCTGCAGTGCGCTTATTGAGCAAAATTACTGGTTATGAAATTATCATCAACACTTTGGAAAATTATGTTCATACTGTTGATCAAATAGAATTGAACGGTAATTTATCTTACTCTGATCTGGAAAAATTAGAGGTGGTGCCCTCAATTTTAGCTAAATGCGTGGAAGTTAGTAAAGGTTAATTTTTCTTATTTTATTATTTCATTCAATCTAAGCATTCTCAACAGATGCTAAAATGTTATTTGTTCTAAAGCAAAAAAGCGATAATAATGAAAAATTTGGAAAAATGCAAAGTGGCACAAATAAAAAAATATCTTGCTGGACAAACGCTTTTTCAAAATGGTACTCTTTATTATACGAAACCACTGAGTTTAAATCAACTTGTGCAAAAATTGAATTTAAACAAGGAACAAGTTAAAACACTTTTAACAAAAAACGTCATTAATGCAGATGATGTTCATGAGAACAAAATTTTGGATGAACAAAAGATGCAAAATTTGCTTTTAGAATTGAATTTTGATTTTGAAAAAATTATTTTTGATAATTTTTATGAACAATTACAATTTTTTGCTTTTCCGAGCAAAAAAAATCAATTAACACAACGAGCGTTAGTTGTTACGGTAATGGGTCATGTTGATCACGGTAAAACCAGTTTATTAGATATTATTCGTAGTTCCGATTTAACTCACAAAGAGTACGGACAAATCACCCAAAAAATTGGTGGTTATCAAATTATTTTCAGACAACAACCCATTACTTTTATTGATACGCCAGGGCACGAATTGTTTAGCAGTATGCGTGTTCAAGGTGCGCAAATAACTGATTTGGTAATTTTAGTGGTGGCGGCAAACGAAGGAATTAAAGCACAAACTATTGAAGCTATTAATCATGCCCAAAATGCTAAAGTGCCGATTTTAGTTTTTATTAATAAAACCGATTTACTGGGCAGTAATCCGGAACAAGTTATGAAACAATTGGTGAAATATAATTTAACACCTACTATTTGGGGTGGTAATACACTTTATGTTTCTGGTAGTTGTTTAAAAAAAGAGGGTATTCAGGAATTGTTAAGTGCGGTTCTTCAGATGAAAAAGCAAATTAATCTCACTGTTGATTTGAACGCTTTGTGCAAAGCTGTTGTGTTGGATTCTTTTTTGGATAAACAAGGAATTAAAACCACACTCATTATTGAGAAAGGTGTGTTGAAAATGAGAGATGCTATTCTTGTGGATGGCACAACCGGTAAAGTGAAAGCACTTTATGATGATTTAAAAAATAATTTATCTGAGGCATTGCCAGGTTGTTGTGTAGTTGTTTTGGGTTTAAATCAAGTTGTTGGGACTGGAAAAACACTTTTTGTTTTTCCTAGTGAGAAATTAGTGCATAATCTAGCGAAGGACTTTAATCAACAAGAAAAACAAAATTTGGTGACCAAAACTCCACAAAAAGTTTTGGACCATTGAGAAAATTTTTTACAAAATTCTGAAGTAAATGTCAAAAAGATTAACTTAATTGTTAAATTGGATACCAAAGCAACTGAAAGAGCATTTTGTAACCGTTTAGATACTTTGCAAAAAGTGGAAAATAGTACTGCTTTAGTTACAAAAACAGAATTATATTTTGTTCATATTGGTTTGGGAGAGATAACTCTTAATGATGTGAATTTAGCATCTAGTACTAAAAGTATTATTGTTACTTTTAGTCAAAAGACTAGTAACACTATTGTTCAAAAAATGAAAGAAAAAGGTATTGAGCATCATAATTTTTATCTTTTTTATGAATTTTTTGAATATTTGGAATTATTGAAAACAGGGCAAAAAGATAAAATGCATCAAATGAATGAAATAATTTTAGGAGAAGCAGAAATTTTAAAAGTTTTTCATCACTCTAAATTTGGTGTTATTGCCGGTGGCGTTGTGCAAAAAGGAGCGCTTAAACTGGGTGATGACAAGTTTAAAGTAATGCGTAAAAACCAAATTGTTGCCACCAATTTAAGAGTTAAATCGTTAAAACAAGAGCGTGACACGATTCAGGTTGCTCAATCAAATCAGGAATTTGGTATTGTGCTTTTTAACTTTATTGATTTTGCAATTGGTGATAAATTAATTCAATATAAATTACTAAATAAAAATGATAAATAATTACAAGTTACAAAGATTAGAAGGGCGTTTTTTTCGACTTTTTCTTCAGACAGTATTGAGTTTAAAAGATCCTATTTGAAAGCAAATTAATATCAATCGAATCAGTTTTAACGATAATGGTCATAAGTGCGCTGTTTTTTATACTTCTCTTGGCAAAAATAATTCAACTCAGATAGCTAACAATCTCATTAAAGCAAGTGGTATTTTAAAGAAAAATATGAGTAAAAATTGACAATGTCGGACTTTTCCACAATTAATGTTTGTTAATGATAAGGTAATAACAAAAGCAGAACAGGTACATCGCATTTTGCAAAATCTTAAACGTGATAAATCCAACTAAAATTAATGCACACTTGAGAAGTCTATTGCAGGCAGGTCTAATTACAAAAGTTAATGAACTTTTAGGTTATTATTTCTTTGTGCTGGGAAAAGTAGTGCGCGGCAATCAACAAGCTCGTAAAATTGGTTTTCCAACAGTTAATCTACTTCTTGATAAAAAACAACAAGTATTACCCAAAATTGGTTGTTATGTAACTTTAGTGAAAATAGGTAGTGATTATCATTATGGATTGACATGTTTACTCCCTAAATCTGATCATCTCATTAATTGTGAAACATATTTGGAGAATTTTTGTCAAGAAATTTACGAACAAGAGATAAAAATTTTTTTTCTTCGTTTTTATCGCGATAATGTTGTTTTTGTTTCTTGAGAACAAATGAAAACTCTGATTACTAAGGATTTAAGGCAATTACAAATTAAACCTAAATTGAATTATGAGATGCTTTTTTAAATTTCTCAGTTTGAAATATGTTAAAATTCTCAGGGTTTATAAGTTTTTATTGGATCGTCAGTGAAGAAATCTTGAAAAGAACAAATTATTAAAAGGAGTCAGTCTCATGAGACTGATACTGGTTCTGATATCGTGCAATCTGCAATTCTAACCAAAGAAATAAAACTGTTAAGCCAACACTTGCGAAATAATTTGAAAGATATTGTGTCTCGCCGTATTCTTTTGAAAAAGGTGGCAAAGTTAAAAAAATTAAATAAGCGATTATCTGGACAGATTTCTCATAAGTAAATAAAAATGTTTAGAAAAAATTTTATTAAATCTTTAACTTTAGATGCCGGTTTTCCTTGTCAAGGTAAAACTGTGCTTTTGAGAGTTGATTTTAATGTTCCAATTGCCAATAATCGGGTTGTTGATGACTATCGAATTACTAGTAGTTTAGCAACAATTAATTTTTTGCTGGAAAGAAATTGTAAAATTATTCTTCTTTCACATTTAGGACGCCCTAAAACTAAAAAAGATATCAACTCATTATCTCTTGCTCCTGTCGCTAAACATCTTGAGAGTTTGATAAATTGTAAAGTATCTTTTATTTCACAATCAACAGGAGCAGAAGTAAATAAAGCCATTCTTAATCTCAAAAATCAACAAATTTTGGTTCTTGAAAATACTCGTTTTCAAGATTTGAATGGCAATAAAGAGAGTGGTTGTGATTTAAAATTAGCTTCTTATTGGGCCAGTTTGGCTGATTTTTTTGTGTTTGACGCTTTTGGTACTGCTCATCGAAAACACGCTTCAACTTTTGGAATTTTAAATTTTTTTCGCCCTAAACAGATTGCGATTGGTTTTTTGGTTGCTTCAGAGATTGAACAATTTCATTTATTTTTAAATAAACCAAAACGACCATTTACTTTGATTATGGGTGGTGGCAAACCAGAATCTAAATTACCCATGATTGGCAAAATTTTGCCAAAAGTAGATCAAATTATTATTTGCGGTGCTTTAGCATTTTCTTTTTGAAAAGCTCATGGGATGGAAATAGGAAAAAATCCAATAGCATCCAGTTGATTAGAAACGATTAAAAAGTGAATGCAAGACTACAAAAACAAAATTGTTTTGCCGGTAGATTTTGCCACTTGCAAGAAATTTACTAATAATTTACCTTATGTTTACAAAAAATTTTATGAATTGGCAAGTGATGATATTTGTCTTGATGTTGGTCCAGAATCGTCGTTAAAATTTGGCAAAATTTTAGTAAATTCTAAACTTGTTGTCTGAAATGGTCCTCCGGGTGTTTTTGAATGAAAGAATTTTTCTCAAGGCACTAAACTTATTTTAAAAGAATTAGTATCCTTAGACAAAGCTAGTGAAATTGTAATTGGTGGGGGCGATTCTGCTTCGGCGGTTTTTCAATTCAAAATGGGTATTGATCGTTTTAATCATATTTCCACTGGTGGTGGGGCCTTTTTATTATTGTTGGAAACCGGTCATTTACCGGTAATACAAAGAATTTTTGCTATTTGTAAAGATAGTCAACTTTAGGAAGGATCACTTCGTTGCTTACCATAAGTTTATTCTTCAATTTCTTATTGGTAGTTAAATAACTTTGATATTGTCAAATTCATTCGTGAATTTTATTTTCTTTCTTTATGAAAGTTTATTTGTTTTTTGACGAAAACTTTATGTTTTTACTTACTAAATCATCATTTTTTGATATTTTTAGTTGAAAAACATGGTTTTTTCTGTAAAATTTTTTTCAGAAAATGATTAAATACCTATCAATTTTTTCTTAATTTATTGAGCGATGTGTGTTTTTATTAAATCAATTAAGTTCTTTGTTATTTTTATATTATTTTTTGTTATTTTGACTGTCTGTTTTGATACCAAAAAAACTCAAAATAATTATTCAATGCAAAGACAAAATTTGAATAGTAGTAATCAAAGTTCAACCGCTGCCAAAACAGAAAATGATTGACGCGCTCGCGCTATCTTTGGAATGATTTCAGTCAGACAAAAGTTGAAAATGATTTATGGCTATTCAATTTCCAATATTGAAGGGATTCCTGTTGATAATTTACGTGCAATCACTAACAAAGATAACGGATGAAAGAGCATTAAATCATGAGATGATTTTAAACGGTACGGCACTCTTGAAAAAAGAGGAAAAGCTAAAGAAGAGTTTGTTGCTTTAGTGACAAAATATTCTGATTCAAATAATCAGAATATTGCTAATACAATCGTGAATAAGATTGATGTCGCCGTAAATAATGTTGTTAAAAAGAAATTTGATGATATTAAAAAAGCTATTAAAGACGACAAAAATTATCAAACCGCTTTGTTAAAAGCACAAACATACCGTTTAAAGAAGTTGGGTGAGAAATTAGTTACAAATTTTCTAATAATTAATACCACTGTTTGAAAAAACTTAACGTGAGAAATTTTTAAAACTGACGAAAAATATATTTCTGCTTTTAATGAACTCAAGAGTATGCTTGAATACAATTTTGAAGCAGACATTACTAAATGAATTGTTAACGAAATTAATGACAATTTGGAAACAAAATTCAAATCCTTTTTTAATACAATTAAGGAAAAGAAAATTTTATTGCAAATAAACACTTATCTATTAAAACTGGATATTTTAAAAATTACTTTGCAAAAAAACACTCTTGATAATTGAAATAATTTGTCATGAGAACTATTCAAAACGAAAGTCACTGCTTATGCTGAGTTTGAGAAGTTGTTGCATGCATATATTGCGGAATCTGATCCTGTCCAAAAAATTATTGAACAGGTTAATGAAAAAGTTGATGAAAAATTGTATAAGATTTTCCAACCGTTATGAGTAATAAGTTTTGGAATGATTTTCAATTACAAATTGACCACAGTTAGTGGCAAATCAGTGTCAGAATTACGAAAAATATTTGTTCAAAATCAAAAACCTCCGATCTTAAAAGAATTGAAAAAGTTCACTTTAGCATACAACGAATTTGATGTGCTAGTAAAGTTTCATATTAAAGATGAATACCTTGATGTTGTAAATGCAATTAATGTCGCTATAGAGGACAGCGCTATTGAAAAAACAATTGAGATTTTTGCTCTTGTTAGAACTGCTTTTATTGAGATTTACAAGCACGACTTGAGTTCAATTGATAATGTTACAACAATCAAAATGAAAAAAATTGCTAGTGATTTAAGTCAAATGACTTATTTAGAATTTCAAAACAAAGAAAATTGAAAAAATAGAATTTTTTATTCCAAATTTGCTGAATTAGTAAAAAAAAACATTAATAACGATGATCCTGCTCAAGGAATTATTGTTGCAATTAATAAAGCAATTGTAAAAAAATATTTCACTTCTGATGTGAAACCTGTTTTGCAAAAAATTCACACCCATTGATTAGATACCGTTAATGGCAAGTCGGTAAGCGCTCTGAAAACGATTACTACCGATAGTTGAAATCAAATGACTTGAAAAAATTTTCAAGAGAACCACCCCAATGCTTATGACCAGTTTATTACCTTAATGAAAAAGTATCTTGCGAATCCTCAAATGGCAAATGTTGGGATTGTTAATAACATCATCATTGGAATTCACAAATCCATTGATACTAAACTCAATACTATTTTTAATAAAGTTAAAACAAAACTCCAAGAAATTAATGTTTATCAGTTAAATACCATAGGTGAAAAAAGCGTCCCTCATCTTCAAAAAATTACTCCCAATCTTTGAAAAACACTGACTTGAAAAAGTTTTCAAAATGACCTTTCTAATGCTTATGGTGAATTTTATGCATTAGCAAAAAAGCGAATTAGGAACAAACCAGCAGAAAGAATCATTGCTGAAATTAATCAAAGATTAGAGTTGAAATTTCACAGTAAAGCAGCACTATTTACTGAATTGAACAAACACTATTGATCAACAATGCATAAATTGTATACTTATCAATTAACCAAAATTGGACAAGTTGCAATAACTAATTTGCTAGAACTTTTTGTCAGTCGTAGCACTTGAAAACATTTTGTTGCTTTAACATTACAACAGAAGAAAACATTTACTCGTTTAGCACAAATTGGAAACAACAACGCCAAAACGATTGTAAAATTGATTCAAAATGTTGTTAATCGCATTTTAAGTCAGCTGTTTGACTCAATCAAAAATAACGTCTATTTTACTAGTAGAATAAATGAATTCAAAACATCTTTACAAACAGTTGTGGATGAAAAATATTTTGTATTACACTTAAAAAATATTGCTTTTAAAGCAAAAACTAATTATTTCAATCTTAGTGCTAATCAAAAACATGAATTTGCTGAATTGGCGGTTGGCGAGGGATTTAGCGTTAACAAAATGGTGCGGACTATCTTCCCTTTAGTTAAACCGAAATCTGTTGTACAACAAGAAGCAAAAAGAATGGTTTCGTATGCAATCCAACAAGTTATTGGTGTTATGATTTATGGCTTTTTACTATTCATTGTTATTCCTTTATTTATTTTTTCTCTTTCAAAATCACCAAAAAATGGTGATTGTTCTTTTTAAAAAGCGATTGCTATTTTTAGCAAAACGCTTTTATCATCTCACTAATCAACTGATAATCACTTGCAATAAATTGTGTTGATTTTGTCAAACATTGGAAGTGTTTTTTATTAACGAAATGTATAGAAACGAATTGCATAATTTACTTCCAGTGAAAGTTTGGATAAAAACGTCGTTATATGGCAATCAGTTGTCTTATTCAATTTATTGTTTCTCTTTTTAAGGTAAATTTTAATGATTTGGTACCAACGTTTGGTCTTTGTTGATGAAGTGCCTTTTCTTGAGTAGCAAAAAATCAAAACCTCAAAAAGCGGTTTGAAAGAAAAAGAAAAAAGGTTGATCTTGTCAAAGTGATTTTTGTTCATTTTTTGAAAAACATTTTTTAATCACTTTGATAAAAAATTACTTTTTGGTTTTGCCTTATTGTCTATCAGGATGTAATTTTCATGCAAGAAAAAAGGGATTTTGAGTATTCTGATTTTTCTTTGAGACGCTAATTTTATCCCAAGAATGTATTGTATTTAATGTAAAATTCTATCTTAGGTAGAATCGTTTGGGATATGAAAAAAGAGAATAGAAATCAAAAAAATATTCAAGTCACAGTTAGTAAAAAACGTAAACACAGTCTTGTTCTTAGTGGTTTTTTTACTGATCAATTACGACCAGAATTGAAAAATTCGTTAGTCAGAAAAAAGTTTAATACTATTTCTCTTATTAGTGAACAAAAAACTATTTTTGTTTGTTTAGGGAGACAAAAAAGTTTTCAATTGCCACAGTTAAAAGAAGTTTTGTTGCGTGTGATTCATCTTGATTATGATTTTGACTTTGATTTTGCTACCTTCGCGAATAAGAAGATTACTGATAAGACCGTTTTTCAGCATTTTTTTCGTTTCTACTACTTCTATCGTCACAAAATTAAAAGTTATCAAAAAAAACCCCCCGAACAACTCAAAAACAAAATCAATTTATTGCTAAAATCATCTGAAGTTACTTTTGTTACTTGAAAACAAATGTGAAACAAAGATCAAATTATTGCTGATGCTATCAATTATTGTCGTGATTTACAAGATGAGGCGCCCAATATCTTGCATTCAGAATTCTTTGCTACCAAAATCCAAAAAGAATTTGCTAAATCCCCTAATGTTACTTGCCAAATTTTGAATAAAGAACAAATTATCAAGGAAAAAATGAATTTGGTCTTAGCAGTTAATGCCGGTAGTTGCTATGAACCGCGAGTTTTAGTTTTGCATTATTCAGGATTACCAAAAAATAAGAATGTTACTGCCTTAATTGGGAAGGGCATTACTTTTGATACCGGCGGATATTCACTTAAACCATCTAATTATCAAATTGGAATGAAGTATGATATGTCAGGTGCTGCGGCCGTAATTAGTGTTGTTCAGGCGGTGAGTCGTTTGCAATTACCGGTTAATATTGTTGCTGTTGTTTGTTTAACTGATAATGCTATTGGTTCTAAGGCTACTTTAGTAGAATCAGTAATTACCGCCAAAAGTGGTCAGACAGTAGAAATTACCAATACTGATGCAGAGGGAAGATTGATTTTGGCTGATTGCATTGCATTTGTTCGGGAATATTTTCAACCAAAACAAATCATTGAATTATCCACTTTAACAGGCGCTATTTCTGTTACTTTTGGCAACACCGTTACTGGCGCTTTTACTAATAAAGCTGGTCTTTATCAGGATTTTGTTCGCGCTGCTAAATTTGCTGATGAACACATTTGATTATTGCCTGTTACTCCTGAGAATGTTAACAATATGAAGTCTTCCATTGCTGATTTGGTAAACGCTAGCAGTAGTTACAAAGGCGGGGCCAGTAATGCTGCGGCATTTCTTTTTGCTTTTGTTAAAAAAACACCATTTTTACATCTTGATATTGCAGGAACAGCAACTAGACCAGAAAATAAACGCGGAACAGGTGTAATGGTACGTTCTTTGGTACATTATTTTCTTAATCAAGTTGATAAGCAATCTCAAACTACCAAGAAAAAAAAGTTAAAAAAAAGATCCGCAAAAAATAAAAAAATGGTTTAAAATATTTCACCATGGTTTCTTGTAGTAAAGAAGAAATATTGAAAAAAGGAATTTTTTAGAAATGGCGAAAGTAAAATTTGATCGTAGTAAAGTACACGTTAATATTGGTACTATTGGTCATGTGGACCATGGTAAAACCACTTTGACAGCAGCGATTACAAAATACTTGGCAAAGAAAAAATTAGCTCAAGAAGTTAGTTATGAAAAAATTGATGCTGCTCCTGAAGAGAAAGAAAGAGGCATTACGATCAATACCGCTCATGTTGAGTATGAAACAGAAAAGCGTCATTACGCTCATGTTGATTGTCCGGGGCACGCTGATTACATTAAAAATATGATTACTGGAGCTGCTCAGATGGATGGTGCTATTTTGGTGGTTGCCGCCACTGATGGACCTATGCCTCAAACTCGTGAACACATTTTGTTGTCACGTCAGGTGGGAGTTAATAATCTTGTCGTTTTCTTGAACAAGTGCGATAAGGTTCAAGATGAGGAAGTACTAGAATTAGTTGAGTTAGAAATTCGCGACCTGTTGAAGGAGTACAAGTTTGATGGTGACAATGTTAAGATCATTCGTGGTTCAGCCCTTTCAGCTTGTGAGGGGAAAACTGATTGAGAAACAAAAATCGGCGAGTTAATGGATGCTGTTGATCAAGAAATTCCTGATCCGGTTCGTGATATTGATAAACCGTTTTTGATGTCAGTAGAAGATGTTTTGACTATTACTGGGAGAGGAACAGTAGCGACCGGGAGAGTTGAAAGAGGAAAATTGAATCTTAACGACGAAGTGGAGATAGTTGGTTTAAAAGGAACGCGAAAAGCTGTTGTAACTGGGATTGAAATGTTTCGTAAATTGCTTGATAGCGCTTGTGCTGGTGACAATGTCGGCGTTTTGATGCGTGGAGTAGAAAAGAAAGAGATTCAACGCGGACAGGTGTTGGCCAAACCAAAATCAATTACCCCCCACAAGAAGTTTAAAGCTCAGGTTTATGTTCTCAAGAAAGAAGAGGGCGGACGTCACACCCCCTTTTTCAGCAAATATCGTCCGCAGTTTTACTTCCGTACCACCGATGTGACAGGAGTAGTTACACTTGATGATAAGGTCAAAATGGCTATGCCAGGTGATAATTTAGAATTAACCGTTGAATTGATTTTTCCTGTTGCAGTGGAGAGGGAGACTAATTTTTCAATTCGTGAAGGCGGTCATACAATCGGTGCTGGGAAAGTAACTGAAATCATTGATTAACCCTTTTTACACCCTTTAGTGTATTTTGCATAGATGAAAGTGAGTGCCAGCGTCTTGGGCGTTTCTTTTGTTCGTTTGTTTTCTTGACTAAAAACGTTAAAGCAAGCAGGTGTTAGAAGAATTCATTATGATGTTATGGACGGTCATTTGGTTTCCAGAATTACTTTTGGTGATCTTTTTCTAGTTGATATTTATGCTCTGGGATTTTCAATTGATGGACATTTTATGGTTGATTTTCAAAACAAATCTTTTGAAGTATGAAAACCCTTTTTAGATCGATTTACTCCTTATTTACAAACATTAATTATTCATTTGGAAACGATTACCAATCAATCTAATATTTGAACAGCATTGAAAAAGTATTGTCAAAAGCATAACTTATCGCTTGGTCTCGCCATTCAAACAACCACCGCTGTGGAAAAAATTTATCCTTATTTGCGTTTTATAAATCATGTTTTGGTGATGGCTGTTCCAATTGGTGCTGGTGGTCAACCGTTTGAAAAACACATCTTAACAAAGGTACAAAATCTTCATCAATATCGTCAACGTCATCAATTGGATTTTTTACTGGAAGTTGATGGTGGGATTAATAAAGATAATTTCACCTTAATTAATGAAGTTGGGTGTGATTCTGTTGTTGTTGGTAGTTATTTACATATCAATCCCAAACAAAAATTACTCACTCTCCTTTCTTAGAAAGTTTTTTATGGCTATGGTAAAATCCTTCCTTGTTAAATGATGAAAAAATTAGCGAACACAACAAAAAAAACAATGTTTGGTAATAATCGTTCCAAGGCATTAAACATTACCAAACGTAAATGAAAATTAAATTTGCAAAAATTTACTTTTGTTGATCAATTCAACCAAAAAAAAATTTTGTATTTAACAGTCCGTGAGATTCGCACTTTGAAAAAAAAACATAAAGTTACTAATTAATTTATTTCTTTTTGAATTAAGTATTTTTAGGAGTAATTTGTTTGATATTTTTTCCAAAATTAAATAAGATAGAAAGCAAATTGATTGTATGAAGTATGAAGTTAGTTATTTTAGAATCGCCAACGAAAACTAGAACAGTCCGTCAATATTTGGATGATCAGCAATACTGTGTTTTATCTTCTAATGGTCATATTAATGAATTGGATAAATCTGGTCAATATAGGTTGGGGGTGGATTTAAAGACTTTTTTGCCTCATTTTGTTCTGGAAAAGAAAAAAATAACTTTGTTAAAACAATTACGTGATTATGCTAAAGAAGCAAAAACTATCTATTTGGCCACTGACCCTGATCGCGAAGGTGAAGCGATTTCTTATCATTTGGCAAATTATTTGGCTTTTCCGGAAAAAACAAAACGAGTTTTTTTTAATGAAGTTACTAAAACAGCAGTTACTAAAGCGTTTCAAAATCCCACAAAAATTGATCTAAATCTGGTAGATAGTCAAATCTCTCGTCGAATTTTAGATCGCATTATTGGTTTTCGTTTGTCTAATTTATTACAAAAAAAACTCAATGCTCCTTCTGCTGGTCGTGTTCAGTCTGTTGCTTTAAAGATGATTGTAGAACGACAAGTGGAAATTGATGCTTTCGTTCCTGAAAAAACCTGAGTTTTATTAGCAGTTACTAATAATAATTTTGTTTTAAAATTAACAAAACAAAAAAAAAATTCTAAACCCACAACTGCTAAAAATAAAACAAATTATCAAAATATTGTTATTAAAAGTCAAAAACAGTTTGATCTTATTAAAAAATCATTAACTGATCGTTTTGCAGTTGATCAAGCAAAACAAATAGTTCAGATTCGTGCCAAACCAGCGCCGTTAAATACCGCTAATTTGGTGCAATTGGCTTCATCGCAATTTAATTTTTCTGTGAAAAAAACAATGAAATTAGCACAAAAACTGTATGAAGGAGTAGAAGTAAATGGTCAATTACTGGGTTTAATTACCTATCCTCGAACTGATTCCCAGCGAATAAGCAATGATTTTTATCAAAAAATGACATATTTTATTGAGCAGAAGTGAGGAGTAGCATATGTTGATCGTCAAAATAAGTTTTCTCAAAAAATCTCCAAAAAAACCATTCCAAACAAAATTCAGGACGCTCACGAGTCAATTCATATTACCGGTGAAATTATGAATTTGAATCTTTTGCAAAAAACGTTAGATCATGATCTTTTTCGTTTATATCGTTTAATTTATGTCTATAGTTTGGCAGTTGTGATGAGTAATGCAAAAATTCAAAAACACAAATTTGAATTAACGAATAACGACTATAAATTTGAATTAAATTGTGAAAAGTTGCTTTTTCCTGGTTTTTTGACATTAATGAATGATCCTTTGTTAAAAAATGCAGCAAAAATCCCTAATTGAAAGGTGCAAGACCAAGTAGAAATTACTAAAATTAACCAGGAGATTAAAATTAGTAAACCTAAACCACTTTTTAGTGAAGGAACTCTTGTGAAAACTTTAGAAAAATTAGGAATTGGGCGCCCCTCAACCTATAGTCAAATTGTTTCTAAATTACTTTTAAGTGAATATATCGTCAAAACAGAAAACAAATTATCACCAACTAAAATTGGCACTTTAGTGAATAAAAAATTACAAACAAACTTCGCTGATTTGATTAATGAAAAATATACTGCTAATTTAGAGCAAATTTTAGATAAAATAGCAAGAGGTAAGGAGAAAAGATTGGATTTTTTAAAAACGTTTTGGGATTTATTCAAGGTTCGTTTGGTTCAAGCAGAAAAGAAAATGGAAAAACATCAGGGTGATATTTTGGATAAATTGTGTGAAAAGTGTAATAAAAATTTAGTTGAGAAACAAGGAAGGTATGGTGTTTTTATTGCCTGTTCAGGTTACCCCGAATGTCGTTATATTGAAAAAACTTCCCAAAAAATTGAAAAGGTTGGTCGTGAGTGCTCTAAATGTCACAAAGATTTAGTAAAGAAAAAGGGCAGATACGGTGATTTTATTGCCTGTTCAGGTTACCCCGAATGTCGTTATATTGAAAAAACTTCCCAAAAAATTGAAAAGGTTGGTCGTG
>JANSTR010000014.1:0-19321 GCA_025434805.1 Antipathozoanthus remengesaui | reverse complement strand
GATTTAGTAAAGAAAAAGGGCAGATACGGTGATTTTATTGCCTGTTCAGGTTACCCCGAATGTCGTTATATTGAAAAGGGTTAGTTTTTACAAACTTTTCATTTTAAGGTTTAAATTGAATATAAAATATTTGAAATACAATGATGAGTAAAATCGCTCTAGCAATTGAAAAAATTCGTGAACTTAGGGGTCATCATGCCGGGTTGAAACGCTTTGCCCATCCTAAAATGCTTAGTTATACTAATGATTTAGTGGGTTTTTATCGTAAGTTTTATCTTTTTGATTTAAATAAAACTGTTGATAAATTATTAGAAATGAAACAAAAATTGCTGGAAATTGATCAACAAGAAAAAAAAATCCTTTTTGTAGCAACCAAAAATGTTTTACGTGGCGCTTTAGGAAAATTTATTCAGTCTACGAATCATTTTTTTGTTGATAATCGTTGATGAGGTGGGACATTGACTAACTTTGATAACATTCAAAAAAGGATTTTTTTACTTCAAGAAATGTACTCTGATGAAAATAAGGGAATAATCAACTTACTGCCAAAAAAAGAAAGAATGCAATTTCAAAAGAAAAAATTAGTTTTGGAGTTGAATTTAAAAGGAATTTTGGAAATGACTAAATTACCTGATTTTCTTTTTTTAGTTGATCCTAGTAAGCAAGAAATTGCTCTTAAAGAAGCACAAAAATTAAATATTCCAGTTTTAGCGTTGTTGAGATCTAATTGCGATCCTAATCAATTTGAATCACTTGTACCTATTAATGTGGAATCACCACAAATGTTAGAATTAATCTTATCGGAATTACTTGTTGATTTTCAAGAAAAAAAAAATAATTCCACAAAAGAATCAGGAAACAAAAAACATAATCAGTAGAAAAAATGAAAGTAGACATCGCATTATTAAAAAAACTGAGAGCGGTTACATTAGCAGGATTTGACCTTTGCAAGCAAGCGTTACAACTTAATAATAATGATTTTGATAAAGCCATTGAGTGATTGAGAATGAAGGGAATTAACAAATCTTTGGCAAAATCAGATCGTGATACTAAAGAGGGTTTTTGTGTGACTTTGATTGAAAAAAATAAGGCTATTATTTTTCAATTAAGTTGTGAAACTGATTTTGTTGCTCGCAATTCTAAATTTCAACATTTTTTTGAACAATTAGGAACACTTTTTCTTCACAATGATGCCCAATCTTTGCAAATGGCGAAAGCATTACCATTTAACGCTTCACAAAATGTTGAACAAGCGGTTTTACAACTTAGTGCTCAATTTGGTGAAAAAATTATTATTGCTAAATACCAACTTATTTATAAAAAGACTGAAGATTTTTTTGCTTCCTATAATCATAATACTAAACGTGATTCTGCTTTGTTACTTTTGCGCGGTGCTGTTACTTCTGAGATAGGCGAGGATTTAGCAATGCATGTGGTTGCAATGAAACCTAGGTTTATCAGTTTTGAGACCATTCCTGCTGCTTTTATTGCTCAAGAAAAAAGGATTATTGTTGATCAGGTGCAACAACAAAGTGAAAAACGAACACAAAATCCAGCATTAATAGAAAAAATTGTTACCGGTAAATTAAATAAAAGTTTGAAAAATCTTTGCCTATTAGAACAAAATTTTATTAAGGATTCTACACAAAAGATTAGTGATTATTTACAGCAAAAAAATGTTAAAATCACTGGTATGTATTTTGTTTCTATAGAGGGTTAATTTGTAATGGAAGGTCAAATTGCTGTTTACGTTTCGTGGTTTATTTTTGCTATCTTTGCTTATATTTTTTTAGTTTATAGTATTAGTTCGGTGTGATTTGCTCGAGTTAAATCTCGAAAAAGTTTTTATGATTGAAAACTCATTAGTATTGAAACTTTCATATTTATTCTCAATTTGGCGGGGCAAGTGTTTACTGTTTATCTTTATATTGCTTCAGGGAAAAAATTGATTGCGGAAAGAGCGGTTACCACAACAGAGTATTGAGTTCTCATTGCAATTAATTTCATTTTGATCTTGATTTATCTTTTCTTCTATCTCTTTTTTTCCAACAATTTAGCTGTGAAGTTCAGTGAACAAAAGGTTTATCTGATTGGAATGTCGGTTTTAAATTCGGCATTCATTGATGTAAAAAAATTACCCAATAATGATTTAGTTTTAGAATATGTTTATAATCAGGATAAAAGTCGTAAATGAACGGAAAAGTTGAAGTTTTATCGCTTTTTTGCTTCCACTCAGTTCGTTTTAGACAATTATAAACTTTATTTTGATCCTGAACGTAACTTGGATTTTTTTAATATTGATAAGGTAATAAAAAAGGATGAAAATAAGTTAGTTACAGTAGAAAAAACTACGAAAGTAGAATCTCAAGTTTTAAAAACACCAATATCTGAAGAAAAAGAAGTAAAAGTTACTGTTAATACGAAAAAAAGTGATTCATCAATTACTGGAAAGCTTGCTTCAAAAACAAATACCAACCAAACTAATATAAAATCTGAAGTTGATAAGAAAAATAGTAGCAAAATTTCTAAAAATCAAGATCAAAACAAAATTAAGGAAAATTAGTTAAGAATTTTAAAGATTTGAAATATCAAAGGTGTTTATTAAAACTGAGTGGGGCAGCTTTTGTTGGGCGTGAAAGTTTTTTTGACTTTGATTTTGCTCATAAAATTATCAGACAAATTAAGGTTTTAACGAGTCAAAATAAGGAATTAATTATTGTTTTGGGTGCTGGCAATATTTGTCGAGCGCGAACATTTATTCCTTATTTATCACCTGATAGTCAAATTTCTCTTGATTATTCAGGAATGCTGGGAACAGTTATTAACGGCCTATTTTTAAAAGAATGTTTCGCTAAAGCAGGGATTAAAGTTGGTCTATTATCCTCTATTGGCATTGATTATCAGATTGCTAATCAGTATAATTCTGATTTAGCCAATAAATTGTTGACAAAATATCGTATTCTTATTTTAGTTGGCGGGATTGGCACACCTAATTTTTCTACTGATTTTACCGCGGTGTTAAAAGCGAAAGAACTAAATGCTGAGGTTATTTTGTTGGGTAAAAACGGTGTTGATGGCATTTATTCTGCTGATCCTAGAACTAACAAAGATGTCCAATTTATTTCTCGCCTCACTTTTTATGAAGTTGTGTCAAGAAAATTAGAGTTTATTGATTTATCGGCAGCCGCGTTTAATATTAATGAAAAGATTGATCTTTTAGTTTTTGACATTAATCATCCCAATTCTATTCTAGACGTTTTAACCGGTAAAGGCAAATATAGTGTTGTAAGTAATGAATAATGTCAGTAATTTAGCAGATCTGAATAAAGCAGTAAACAACATCGTTATCAGTTGGGAAAAACAGATTAGTAAATCAGATCTGACAAAAATTAATCTTTTGATTTTAGAACAGATTACAATTGATTATTTTGGTTCTCAGACCGCAGTTAAATATTTGGTGAATGTTAAGAAAGGTGGCGAAGGAGAAATTTATCTTACTCCTTTTGATCCTAAACTTTTAGAAACAATTTATCAAGCTATTGTTGCCGCTAAAGTGAAGTGATTTTTATCTATTCAAGGTGGTTTAATTTGCATTAAATTGCCCATTATTACCACACAAAAAAAAACTATTGTTATAAAAGAATGAAAACAGAAGACAGAGAATAGTCGTGTGGCAATTCGTAATTTACGTCACCAATTTTTAAATTATTTAAAACTTCACCAAAAATTAGGGAAGGAAGAATTCATTATTCAACAAAAAGAAGTACAAAAAATAATTGATTTATCCAATCATAAAATGGACGAAATTTTAAAAATCAAAATTGACGAATTAATGAAAGTATAATTCTTTTTGTTAATTTTTGTTTCATTTATAAATTATGAGTGTTCGCGAAAAGGACTTTCTTATCCTGTTGGAGAAAATTGGAATTACTAAAGAAAACGTCGTTATTTTCCAAAACTCCCTGGAAGTAAAAAGACTTGTTCTTGACAAACCCAACAAAAGAATTTTACTTGTATTAAAGCAATTAAATGTTCTTCCTATCAAAATGTTTCAGGAGTTAACCACTAAAGTTATTCATAGTAACATTCCAATCACTTTGTATTGACAAAAACAATTAGTATGAAGCAGTTATTTACCACAAATGAAAGATTATCTTATTTTTGCTTGAACTCAAGTCTCTAACAAACAAATTGATTTTGATGATTGAGTTGTTTCATCTACTATCGATAACACACTGCGAATTACGACAAAGAAAACATTTGTGCATTTTTTGTCCCAAAAACAATTAGTAGTAAATTTTTTAAACGAACGATGCGGTATTGCTGTCAAAGATATTGACATTAATTTTTTGCCGCCAAAACACGATTTATCAGTAGATAATCAGCAATTAAATCAAGTTATTGCCAGTGAAGAAAAACAAATTTTGGAAGAAATAAAAAAGGTTAATACTGCAACTTCTGCATGTGAAATTTCAGGCAAAGTTTTGAATGTTAATGAAAAAATTTACTCTGGAAATCATAAATTTGAAATTTTATTAGATACTTTGTCAAGTGCTATTATGGTTCATTTACAAAAACAAGATAATCAAGTTAACGATTATAATTTTCCAAAAAATACTTGATTTACTTTTTTCGGTAAATTTCAAGATCCAATAAAAAGAGAGAGATTTTTTGCTAATGCTTTTAAAAAGCGGCAACCTTTTTTTGCAAGAGAAGATAAAGCAAGCAAAAAAAGGGTAGAATTACACGTTCATACTAAAATGTCAGCACTAGATGGTTTAGGCGAAGTTGACGATTATTTAGCACACGCCGCTCATTGAAAGCATCCAGCAATTGCTTTTACTGATCATCAAAATGTTCATATTTTTCCTGAATGTGAGCAACTAGGTAAAAAATATCCTGATTTAAAAATCATTTTTGGTTGTGAATTTAACTTTTTATCAGACCAAGCATGAGTTTTAAATCAACCAATACAAGGCGATATTACAAGAAGTAAATTGGTTTTTTTTGATATTGAAACAACAGGATTATCAGTTTTTTTTGACAATATTATTGAGTTTGCTGCCATTGTTGTGCAGGAAAATATTGTTGTTGATAAACAAACATTTTTAATCCAAAGTACACAAAAAATTCCTGATAATATTTATCAACTTACTCAAATTTCTGATAAAGAATATCAAGAAAAAGCAATACCACTGCCAACGGCACTCCAAAGAATCAAGAATTTATTTCAAGATGCTGTATTAATTGCTCACAATATTAATTTTGATGTTGATTTTATTAACAAAGCTTTCGTAAATCATGGTTGAAATAAATTAAATAATCCTATGATTGATACATTAAATGTTTCGCGTTTTCTTGATCAAAATTTAAAATTACATCGTTTAGGAAGTGTTGCCAAGGAATATAAAATTGATTATCTTAAATCCAGAGGGCATCGCGCTATTTATGACACTGAAATTTTGCAAAAACTTTTTGATGCAACTCTAATTAGACATAGTATTATTGATTTTCATCAATTTTGACAAATGAATAATGATGTTAAAATTCGCGCCAAAATGTTTCCTAAACACATTAATGTTTTGGTGAAAAATCAAAACGGATTAAAAAATTTATATAATTTGGTTTCGCTTAGTCACACCAAAACTTTATATCGTGAACCAATTTTGGAAAAAGAAGATTTGGAAAAATTTCGTCAGGATTTTTTGGTAGGTTCCGGTTGTTACAAAGGGGAGGTATTTGATGCTGCCTGTTTTGGTAGTGATGAGAAATTACTGCATTATCTTGAATTTTATGATTACGTTGAAATCCAACCGTTGGAAGTTTATCAACATTTAGTGCAAAAAGAATTGATTAGTCAGGATAATCTAAAGAAAGTTGTTTTTCGGATTATTGATGGTGCTAAAAAATTAGGCAAAATTGTTGTTGCGACGGGTGACGTACATTATTTAGATATCAAACACCGTTTTTATCGCGATATTTTTGTTTTCAACAAACAATTAGGTGGTAAATATCATGATTTGTATGATTTTAAACAGCGAATTAAACAAACACCACCACAACACTTTCGTACTACTGATGAAATGTTATCTGCTTTTGCTTTTTTGGATTCGCAGACAACCTTTGACATTGTTGTTAAAAATACTAATTTTATTGCTTCTCAAATTGACAAAATTCAATGTTTTCCTAATAAATTTGTTATGCCCCAAATTCCTGATGCGGAAAAAAATTTAGAAAATTTATCACGCCAAAAATTATTAGAAAAATACGGTAATCATCCTAATTATATTTTGAAAACACGATTTGAAAAGGAATTAAAAGAAATTCAAAAAGCTAATTACGGAACCATTTATTTAATATCCTATTATTTAACTGAATATTCACTTAAAAGCGGTTATCTTTTTGGTTCTCGTGGTTCCGTTGGTTCTTCTTTTTTAGCATATTGTCTTAATATTACTGAGGTTAATCCTTTAGCTCCACATTATCATTGCAGTGTTTGTTTTTATTTTGAGTGAAATGATAATACACAATATTTTTCTGGTTTTGATTTGCCGAATAAAAAATGCCCTAAATGCCAGATTGATTTATTAAAAAATGGTCATGAAATTGCTTTTGAATCTTTTTTAGGAGTTGATTCTGATGTGATTCCCGATATTGACTTGAATTTTTCTGGTCTTTTTCAACAAGAAGCGCAAAAATTTGTTTTTGATTTATTAACGCAAAAAATTGGTAAGAATAAGATTTTTTGAACAGGAACAGTATCTACTGTGGCTTTAAAATCAGCATATGGTTATTACAAAAGTTATTTAGAAAACAAACAATTATCTGATAATTCGTCTTTTTCTGAAGTGCAGAAAATTATTACTTATTGCTCGGGAGTTAAAAAAACTACCGGTCAACATCCCGGAGGACTAATGATTATTCCTAATCAGTCTAATGTTTTAGATTTCACTCCTTATAATTATCCCTCCAACAATAAAGAAAGTTCTAATCTAACTACCCATTTTGATTATCATGTTTTGCAAAATCGTTTGTTAAAAATTGATGTTTTAGGTCATGATGATCCTACTGGTTTAAAAATGCTTGAGAATATGACTGGTATTAATCCTCAATTCATTGATTTGGGTGATAAAAAGATTATTCAACTTTTTTCTGATATTTCTGTTTTAGGCATTAAACGTAAAGATGCTCCGGAGTGTCCCAAAACTGGAGTTTTGGGTTTGCCGGAATTTGGCACTAAATTTGTTTCTCGCATGTTGAGTGAAATTCCAGTACAATCTTTTGCCGATTTAATTGCCATTTCCGGTTTATCACATGGTAAGAATGTTTGAGAAAATAATGCTAAAATTTTAATTGAAAACGATAATTTCACTCTTAGTGAAGTAATTTCTTGTCGTGATGATATTTTGCTTTTCCTGATTAAAAAAGGTCTTAATAAACACTTTGCTTATAAGGTGATGAGAAAAGTTAAGAAAGGTTTAACTTTGAGTTTTGAAGAAGAAAAAAAGATGTTGGAATTTCATATTCCCAAATGGTATGTTGAGTCATGTCGTAAAATTAAATATTTATTTCCCAAGGCTCATGCCACAGCGTACGTGATTATGGCCTGTCGTTTTGCTTGATTTAAAATTAATTTTCCTCATGAGTTTTATGCTACTTATTTTTCTATTCGTTGTTCTGTTTTTGATTTATTAACAATTTTAGCTGGTAAGGAAGCAATTTTAACGAAATATAAAAATTTCAAAGTGCGGGAAAAAGCATGAAACGACAAAGCTAATCGTCTTTCCACAAAAGAAAAGAAGTTATTACCTATTTATGAAGTGGCGTTAGAAATGTGTTTAAGAAAAGTCAAATTAACTAATTTAAATTTACAATCATCTAAAATTGATCGTTTCATTGTTCGTGTGATTAATAATGAAAAAATGATTATTCCCCCTCTTACTTCTGTTGATGGACTAGGGATTGAAGTAGCAACTAAAATTGTGAAAGAACGAAATAAGAAACAATTTCAGAGTCAACAAGATTTCAAAAACCGTACCAGTGTTAATCAAAGTGTATTTGCTAAACTTTTGCAATTAGGTTTTTTTAAAAATTTACCTAAATCTAATCAAGGTAATTTTGATTTTATGACTTAAAAAATTTGCAAGTAATTCTGTATAATTTATTTAGTTGTCTTTGAAGAGAAAGGTCTTTGTTATTAGCAGTATAGTTTAATTAGTAAAACATTAGACTCCAAATCTAGAGACAGGGGTGCAATTCCTCTTACTGCTGCCATTATTTTTCTTTTTGCAGTTGAGAAATTTTTCTTTTTAGTTGTTTTTGTTTTGCCCTTTCTTGCCGAACAACTTCTGGTTTTGCTTTTGTAACGAATTGTTGATTGCTTAATAAAAGGTGAATTTTTTTTAATTGTTCGGAGAGAAAATTTATTTCTTGTTCTAAATCTTTTGCTGACATTTTTACCAATGAAGGTGTAATTTTTTCTTCTTTATTTTTCAAGATTTCTGTGATTTGGCAATTATACAATTTGAGAAAATGATTTAAGTTTGTTTGATGTTTCTGATAGAACTCAATATGATTAGTTTGAATTCTGAGTGATATTAATTTGTGTTGTTGTTTGTACTTTCATTTAGTAATTTCTTTGCTAATTTGATTGAGATGATCCAGAAAAGGTGTTTTTTTATTCTTCTGAAAAGATTTTCATTGATAAGATTGTACTTCTAAAATACTTTGTCCAGGATGATAACTTTGCCAAATAAATTCTGTTAAAAAGGGCATTATTGGGTGTAATAAAATCAATATTTGTTTTCAGAGAAAATGCATTGTTTGTTGTGTTTCTTTTTTGGCAATATTGTTTTTAATTTGTACTTTAGCATACTTTAAATAATAGTTTCCAAATTGTTTTCAGATAAATTCTACGTTTTCTTGAATTAAAATTGATCACAATTGTTTTTCTCATCTTTTGTCATTTTGTTTTACTAATTCCATAAATTGAGCGCAAATTTGATAGTTAATATCACTTTGACATTGAACGGGGTCAAAATCATCCAAGGCAATCTTATTCATCGCCAAAAAACGATTAATATTTCATATTTTGTTGCAAAACTGACTAGCTTGTACTAATTTGTCCTGATGAAATTTGATATCCTCACCCATTGTATAATTGCCTAAAAGATAAATTCTCAATCCATCTACTCCAAATTTATTAATTAAATCAAGAGGATTAACAACATTACCTTTTGATTTAGACATCTTTTCGTTGTTTGCTGTTCTTATCAGACCGTGAATTAAAATTTGTTGAAAAGGAATTTGCTTTGTAAAGTGATTGTGTAAAAAAAGCATCCTCGCTACTCAAAAAAAAATAATATCGTAACTGGTGACAAGAAAATTAATAGGCAAAAAAGTTTTTAATGCTTCATGTTTTTTGTTGTTTCATCCGAAATTAACCAAAGTTCATAGTGCTGATGAAAATCAAGTGTCTAAAACATCTTCGCTTTGCTTTCAATTACCTTGTGGTTTGGACATAGCGACTTTGATATTCTTATTTTTGTCGTAAAAAATAGGTAGTCTGTGTCCTCATTTTAATTGCCGTGAAATACATCAATCTTGACATTTTTTCATTCAATTTAAAAAAGTTTTTTCGTATTTAGCTGGCAAAAATTTGATTTGAGCTTTTTTTTGTAGCATTTGTTTTGCTCATGATTTAGTTTTAAGAAATCACTGTTTAGATGGTAAGGGTTCAATAAGTGTGTTACTTTTGCCAGAGAAAGGCACTTTATGAATAATTGATTCTGTTTTTAACAGTAAATTTGCATTTTGTAATTTAGTTATGATTAATGGTCTTGCTTTGAGACGATCCATCCCCATAAATTCACCTCCCAACTTATTTAAAATACCAAACTTGTCAAAACAAACTATTGATGTGAGATGATGTTTTTTACCAATTTCAGCGTCAATAAAGTCATGTCCAGGCGTACATTTTAAAACACCGCTTCCCAATTGAGAATTAACTTGAGTATCTTGAAGTAATTTTAATTTTGTTCCGGTTAAAGGATTAATAAATTTTGTTTTCAATCATTTGATATATCTTTTATCTTGAGGATGAACAATTAACGCCTGATCGGCAAAGATTGTTTCTGGTCTTGTTGTGGCAACACTTAAAAAATGAGTTTTATCAGATGATCAATATTTTACATAATACATACTCCCTTTTATTTCACGATGAGTTACTTCAATATCGGCAAGAGCGGTCTGTAATTTTAAATCAAAATTAATTAATTGATTTTCTTGATAGATCAAACCTTCTTGATAAAGTTGAATAAATGCTTTTTTCACTGCAGTTTGAAAAGTTTTATCCAAAGTAAAACTTTTTCATTTATCATCAGTCATTAAACCTAAGTGTTTTCATTGTTCTTGAATTTCACACTTTTTTTGATTAGTTCATTGTCTAAAATATGTCATTAATTCATGATTATTCCGAATTTGCCAATTATTTTTCTTAATTCATTTTTGCACTAGGATTTCAGTGGCAATTCCGGCATGATCAAAACCAGGAACTCATAATGTTTGAAAACCCCTGATTTTATGTAACCTTATTAAACAATCTTGAATAAAGTTATTCAATGCATGACCCAGATGTAATTGTCCAGTAATATTAGGCGGGGGCATAACAATACTGAATTTGGGTTTTTGTAAGTTAGTTTGAAAACGATAATTTTGTCAAAAACTGTTTATTTTTTTTTCAATATCTTGAAATTGATAATCACGCCAAACTTTTTTTTTCATGAATTATTTTTAATTGTTTTTTAATTCCATTCAGGGTAAATGGCATTCATTTTTTCAATCACTTTTGCTGGATAGTCTTTATAGGAGTTGGGACTAGTTTTCTCTCAATTGCCGAGAATATCAATTATTTTGCCATCCTTGAAAAAAAGAAGTGTTGGTGTTGCCACTATTTTATTGGGATATTTGGTAATACCTTTTTTCCTTGAGATTATTTCAATGTCGTTTTTCAATAATGTATTGAGTTCTTGTTGGAATTTGCTTCGCTCTTCACCTGAAGGGGGATGGTCTTCATAGTATGAATAAAAAACCTCTTTACCCTTTTTTTCTTTTGCTTCTTTTAATTTATCTTTTAATGTCTCACTTGCATCCAGTGCGTCAGTTGTCATTTTGCAAGCAGGACATTGCGGAGTACCAAAATAAAAAACAAAATCCTCATTATCGTTAATTTGACTTTCTAACGCTTTGATATTTCAACCTTTATTGGTACCTATCACGGTAAATTTAATTTTAAGTTCTTTTTTGGAATAAATAATTGGCAGAACAACTGCTGGCGGCAAGACCACTATCATTACAATTAAGAATGACAGCAGAATAACTCTTTTGCTAGACTTCATTTTTAATAAAAGTTTTCTTTCTTTCTTTTAAAACTGATACACAACGTCGTTTTCTTGTCAAATAATTAAAACTGACAAAACCATCAATCAAAGCAAATAAAGCATCATTACGCGCTCTTTTAACATTTTTACCAGGATGAATTTTAGTTCCTCTTTGTAAATAAATAAGTTCTCCAACTTTTACGAATTGACCATCACCTCTTTTTACTCCTAAATATTTGGGATTAGAATCTCTTCCGTTTTTTGTTGAACCGCCACCTTTTTTTTTGGCAAAAAACTGGAGATTAATGAGAAAATTTGAATTATTTTTCATTTGAACTTTGTTCTTTTACTTTGTTGATGTGATTTTTATCAAATTTGGTAATTTCTAAAAGCGTCAATTTCTGTCTGTGTCCAGTTTTGACTCGATAGTTTTTTTTTGCTTTGTATTTGAAAACGATGATTTTTTTGTCTTTTAATTCATTTTTTAAACACTTTGCAAAAACAGCAAAATTAGGTACGTAAGGAGTACCAATACTATTATGGGTCATTAAAATTTGTTGAAAAATAATTTCCCCACCCTCCTTAATATTACTTTCGTAGGGAACTACTATTTTCTCACCAACACAAACTTTGAATTGATTATTAAGATGTTCAAAAACAGCAAAATTATTAGTATCTACTTGCTTTTGCTTTGCTTTTGAAAGTGTTTTTTTTGCTTTCTGAGTCATTTTTAGTAATTTACTCTTCGTTGTCCCCGCTTTTTGATTGTTTGTAATTTCCTTTTTCATATAATGCTTCAAAACCAATAAACTATCAAAGTTAAATTATACCAAAAGTTTATTTTTTGCTCTTGATTTTTGTTTTTGTGAAAAAAAGCAAATTTTAACGATATCCGGCAAGAATTTTTCTTTGACTTTTAAGTTTTTTATACACTTTATTTTCAATTTGTCTGACTCTCTCCCTAGTGATATGCAAAATTTTGCCCGTTTCCTCAAGTGTTTTAGGCTCTTCTTGATATATTTCAATTTCTCTTATTAACGGATTATTACGATCAATTTTTTGGTTATTTCAAACTTTAATTAATTCACTTTTCGGAGAAATATTATTTTCAATAATCGTTTTTTGAATAAGTTTTTTTTTCTTTGAATTTTCCACTAATTCTAAAAGATTTTGAATGGTGTTTGGTGGTTTACCCAATCGCATACGAATTATCTTTTGCTCTTTCATTTGTAAATGCTCCTTTATTAAGCGATCTGTTATCTTTGCCAAATTCATTTTGTTAATTTTCTCATTTGGGGAAAGAATGTTCTTATCTTCAAGAAAATCACCAAACTCTGTATCTTGTTTGTTATTGATCTTTTTATCTAAACTCTTAGGATGCAGAGCATATTTCTTAATTTTTTTGATTTTGTTGATTGTGAGATTGCCACCTAAATGATTAGCGATTTCTTCTTCTGTCGGAGAACGACCAAATTTTTGGAGTAAAAATTTTTCGGTAGCAATAATTTTGTTAATGGTTTCAATCATATGAACAGGAATTCTAATAATTCTTCCTTGATCAGCAATTGCTCTTGTAATTGTTTGTCTAATTCATCATGTAGCATAAGTGGAAAATTTAAATCCACGAAGATAATCAAATTTTTCAATTGCTTTTAATAAACCGAGTTCTCCTTCTTGTCTGAGATCATCAAATTTTAATCCCCGATTACCATATTTAGTACAAATACTTACAACTAACTTTTGATTGCATCTCACAATAATATTGATATATTTTTCTCGTTCAAAATTAGTTTTAGCATTGACGATTCTTTCAAAGCAAACTTTTTCTTCTTTTGCTGTTAAAAGTTGTGAATTCAAAACAGCCCTTCAATTAATGCCATCTTTATAAATGATTTGCCTTTTATTAATAGGTTTGAAATTTTGGTGTTTATTTTTTTTTCACAAAGAATCAAATAACAATTGTTCTTTTTTTTCATCAAAAATTTTGATTTTTTTCCCTAAAATTTGATCAACTAAAAGATTTTTTCAATCTGAAGACAATTTATTTTTGTCTATGAGATATTGCAACTCTTTTTCGTTTAATTTTTTAATCTTATTTGTTGTTAAAAAATGAATAATACCGTTTGGAAAACCATATTTTTCATCTCTACTTTTAATCTCTGTTAAACTCTTTTTAGAAAGTTTAAACCCAATATTCATCATTTTTTTAATATAGATAACTAGTTAACCCTATTAATTTTATTATTAATTTCGTTAATTTCTTTCTGTTTTTGTTGAATTTTTAATAATATATTTGTATCCTCCGCATTTTTTTTTAAAATATTTATTAATTCTGTTTTTTCCGCAATTAATTTTTCTCTCACAAATTTTTTTAAACAATCATTAACTACAGAAATGTCACTGTCTGTAATTTCAAAATTTTTCTCGCAATTTTGACATAAGTTATAAAGTCATTTTCTTTGTTCGGAATGTTTTATAAACTGCAAAAAACTTTCCAAAGTTAGGTGTTTTTTATCTTTTTTCTGTTGCTCGTATCATTCTAGCAATTGATCATAATAATAATCATATTCAGGATGATTAAAGATTCCGTTTGTTTTAATTACTTTGGGAATGATTTCTGGTGAATAGAGCATCTTTAAAAAGAGAAATTTTTTTCATCATGGTTCTTGTTTTGTTGTTTTTACATTTATAAACTTTTTTGCAATTGCTGTAGGTTGGGTTGTTTTGAATTCTTGTTCTAAGATAGACAAGGGAACATTGTATTTTTTTTGCATTTTTTGAATAATTCTGAAAATCTCTACAGGGGTTAGATAACGCGTAAAAGATTTGATTTGCAATAAGGTCTCTTGAAGATTATTTTGAGTTTTTTCTGGAGACATCTTATCCAATATGAAATCAACAGGTTCTAAAAGATTCGTTTTGCCAAGATCAAAATCTGCTTGTTGTAGACAAAGATCGGGATCAAGTGGTTCTTTAATATTAACGATTTGCACCTTTATTTGGTTTTTAACAAGAATTTCACTATTTTTGATTGCCGATTTAATACCAGCATCGTCATAGTCAGGAAAAATAATCACTTTTTGATAACGTTCTTTTATCAAATTTATTTGATTTTGACTCAAATGCACCCCCATTAATGATACGGCGGGGTATTTTTGACTATTTAGACGAATTGAATCCAAATAACCCTCCGTTAAATAAAGATTTTTAACAGTTTTAAATTTTTGACCAACATAATATAAATTGTATAAAATTTGCTGTTTTTGAAACACTTCATTCTCTCGACTATTGAGATACTTCGGATTATCGTTGTTGTATTTGCGACTATCAATGATTCTTCCTGAAAAACCGACAGTATCACCATTTTCATTAAGAATAGGAAAAATTAAACGATTGTGAAAATAACTTTTTAACTGTTGGTTTTTAGTTTGATGAAATAATTGACTGTTGAGTAAATCAGCCTGAGTAATACTTTTTTTTTGAAAATAATTAAGAAATTTAGTATCATCATCGCCGATTCACCCAAGTTGAAAATCTTCAATCATTTTTTGAGTAATTTGCCTTTTGCGACAGTAATCTAAAACAGTCTTATTGGTAATTAAATTCATTTGAAAAAAGAATTTTGCTTCTTTATTGACGATAAAAATACTTTTTGCTAACTCACTAACTTGTAACTGCGTCATTAAATCATCTTCAATAGGAATGTTGAATTGTTGTGAAATAAAAACCACCGCTTTTTTTCAACCTAAATTTTTAAATAACATAACAAATCTAATGGCGTTACCACCAGTATCGCAGGCAAAACACTTGAAATATTGTTTGCTTTCTGAAACGGTGAGGGAAGGTTTTTTATCCTCATGAAAAGGGCACAAACCAAAAAAGTTATTACCCCTTTTTTTAAGCGTAATAAATTGTTCAATTACTTTGATAATATTGACTTTATCAAGAATGTTTTTCCCTTTTTGTCAGTTCATTTCTTAGATATTTTACTAATTGAACAATTTTTATGCGTTCTTGTTTCTTGTTTTCACGATTTCTCACTGTTACTGCTTGATCTTTTAATGATTGAAAATCAAAAGTAATGCAAAAGAAAGTTCCAATCGCATCATGAAACAAGTAGCGCTTACCAATTGTTTTTTTATAGTCAAAATTAACAGAATAATTTTGTCTTAACAGATCAACAATTTTTTGACTGGATGTTTTTAATTTTTCTGTTAAAGGTAAAACAGCAATTTGATAGTAACAAAAACGAAAGGGTAGATTTAAAGTAAATTTATTATCTATTAAAACGAGATGATCAATAATCATTGCTAACATTAATCTTTCTACTCCAGTTGATGGTTCTAAAACAAAGGGAAGTATTTTTTTGTTTTGATTATCTAACATTGCCAAGTTTTTTTGACTACATTTTTCGTGTTGTTTTAAATCAAAATTATTGCGATCCGCTAAACCCCAAATTTCTTTTCAACCAAAAGGAAAATGATATTCAAAGTCTTTTGTACGAACAGCATAGTGAGCCAGTTCTTCTTTTGTATGCTCTCTCTGTCGCAAATTTGGTTTTTTTAATTTTAGAATATCTCCCAAGAAGTTGATAATTTTGTTTTGCCAGAAACTAAATCATTGTTTTGATTCGGTTTTTTTATCAAAAAAAAATTCTATTTCCATTTGTTCAAATTCACAAGTGCGAAAATTAGCATACTGGGTAGTAAATTCGTTGCGAAACGCTTTACCAATTTGAGCAATACCGAAGGGTAATTTTAATTTTAAAATTCTTTGAACAGTCAAAAAGTTAACAAAAATGCCTTGAGCTGTTTCTGGTCTCAGGTAAACTATCTTCTTTTTTTGCTCTTCAGAACCTTTGAGAGTCTTAAATAAAAGATTGTATTGAATTTTTTGAATTTTTTGAATACTTTTACAATCGGGACACTGAATCGGTTTATTTTGTTTAAGATCATCTCATTTTCATTCTTTGTGACAACTCAAACAAGCAATTACTTGATCAACAAATTGTTTTAGGTGTCCGCTACTTTCAAGTGTTTTGGCATGAGTAAGAATGCTGCTTTCAAAACCATGAATTAATTCATTTTTATTAACGAAATAATCTCATCACACATTTTTTATTTCATTTTTAAGTTTACTTCCTAAAGGTCCATAACTGTAAATGCTACCTAAACCACCATAAATTTCATCACTAAGAATAATAAAACCAAATTTTTTCAAAAAGGCCAGAATGGTTTCTCACTTTAATCTTTTATTTTCCATTGTTATAAATATTATTTACTGCTTTTTCATTGAATAAATTGTGATTTCATTTTAAACTGCATTTCGTTTTTTTCTTTCATTTATTTATCAATTAATGTTTTGTTTTGTTGCAAAAAAAGCAAATCCTAATAAGACAAAAGGATATTAAAATATTAACGTTTGTTTTCTCCTTGCCCGATTAGCTCAGTTGGTTAGAGCGATTGCCTGTTAAGCAAGAGGTCACAGGTTCAAGTCCTGTATTGGGCGCCATCGGCCCATTGGTGAAGTGGTTAACACACCAGGTTTTCACCCTGGCATGCGGGAGTTCGAATCTCCCATGGGTCACCATTTGAAATTTTTCTAATGATGAATTGGAAACTTGATATTAATTGTGAACAAAAAGAATATCGAAATCTACCATTTTTGCGGTATGTCAATGATATTATTGACAAAACAACAACTTTTTTAGATTTATATTTTGATGGTTATATTATTTTGAATATTGTGGATTTTCAAACCATGCAAGCAATTAATCAAACCTATTATCCTTTTACTAAAGTTAGTAATATTTTAGCTTTTTCACTTGCAGAAGATTGTCAAAACACTAGTCAAAAAGACCCCTTAGGAGAAATTTATTTTTGTTATCCGGTAGTTTTAACAGAAAGTCAAACAAATCATCTTTCTTTATTACAATACAGTTGTAAGTTATTTTTGCATAGTTTGTTACACTTGTTAGGATTTGAACACGAAAATTCAACAGATGCTGAATTAATGGCACATGTTCATAAGATAATTTTACAAAAAGTAATCATAAAAAATACAGAAAAGGAGGTAATGAATTGTGTTAAAAAAATCTAAACAATTGCCGTTTCTCAACATTATTACCGGACCAATGTTTGCTGGTAAAACTTCTAGATTGATTAAAGAAGTTCTTAAACATCGCCAAAACAATGAAAAGGTGATTATTTTCAAACCAAAAGTGGATGATCGTTTTGGTGTTGCTCAAATTGTAAGTCATAATGCCAAACATTTGTCAGCCATACCCATTACTAAGGAAGAGGAGATTTTACACTTTCTTAATGCCGAAAAAACTTATAATGTGGTGGCTATTGATGAGATTCATTTTTTTGATTTGAAAATGGTTGATATTGTAGAACAACTTTTAGCAAAAGGCTACAAGATATGAGTTTCCGGTTTAAATAAAGGTTTTTGTGATCATAATTTGGAGGTTATGAATCAACTTTTATCCATGGCCGATAATATTTATAAATTTAATGCCACTTGTGAAATTTGTCATAAACATCCAGCTCCAAAAATTCAAGCCATCAATAGCGAAGGTAAATGCATTTATCCTCAGGAAATCATTAATTTTGTTGGTGATAAAGAAAAATATCAAGTGCGTTGTCGCTTTTGTTATGTAAAGTTATCTTGACAAAAAAAAAGTTAAAATAAAGGCATTTTTGTGATCTGCATTTAGTTACCGAAACAACATAAAAATAATTTTTGAATAGAATTTCTACTCCAAATAAGGGTGTATTTTTCTGATTTTTTTGCTATTTGTTGTTCATATTTCAGTTAAAAAATCACATTGTCTTATTATTAGAAAATATTTGTAATCATCATTTTTTTATCTTAAATTAAAGAAAAAAACCAAATTATTCTTTTCGTTACCGTACCGCCGATTTGAAGTTGAAAAAAAACCAATATATCAAGTGATACCTTACTTGAATAAGTCGCTAAGAACGTTTTTTGGGCGATCACTTTGGGAACAAACGCAATCACTTTTGGCGCTGGTCATAAAGGAGGTAACCCACAATAAATAAACAAATCACACCGAAAATCGCCAAGAGAACTCAAATGCCAACTAAGGAATGAAAATCAACGTCTTGACCAGCAGAACCGCGCTCACCTCGTGGACCTCTCTCGCCTTTGGGACCAGAAATCCCTTGTACACCTTTAGGACCTTGTGTTCCGCTATCGCCTTTCGGACCTGATACACCCTGAGGACCGCGCGCTCCTGTGTCGCCTTTCGCGCCCTTGGCTTGTTTTTGAAACTCTTCTGTCGCTCATGCCATGAACAACTTTCTGACGTTGACAGCGGTCTTAGCAATATTAAGAGAACCTTTGATTTGCTTGTTAAAATCACTGTCAAAAACACTAAGACTTTGTGTAAGACCACTTAATTCAGAAATAAATCCCATCACGTTATTATTCCAAGAAAGACTTTCTAAATCATAGTTTGGAGTTGTCAAGATTTTCTTGGATTCAGGAGTTCAAAATGAGATACTTTCACCACCACCACTAAAATTCACAGAAGACAATCTTCAATCACCATGTCTACGAGCATAACGATATTTTTTTTCCAATCTGCTGTTAAGATTAGCGTCAGTAAAAAGATAAGTTCGCAACCATAAACCATCAAAACCCTTATCCGTCACAAGATCGTTGATCGCTTTGAAAATCGTTTGAACAGCAGGATGTTTTTTGAAGTCAGAAAAATTTGTTAAATAAAAGGGCATTCCTGCATTTCCTCAAACACGAGCAGTAGTGACCACGAGATGGGGCGTCTTTGTGTGTGATCCCAACGAAGCAAAAAGCAGCGCGATACTGATTATTATCAATCCGATGTGTATGAAGTAACGTTTGAATGTCATGATGTCTTTGTCGTTATTCTACAAAAAAAAAAAAAAAAAAAAATCAAG
>JANSTR010000013.1:0-11611 GCA_025434805.1 Antipathozoanthus remengesaui | reverse complement strand
GGAGAAAGAAGAAGCAGCTTTAGATAGAGTAGTTGTCTCTTGGTCTCTAGTTTCTAGGAGGGGAGCGTAAGGGTTTGCAGTTTTGAGGCATTATTTTTGGTGCAGAAATTATTATTCTAACATGTGGTATTGCAGTTTTATGGTTCAGAGTTTCAATCAATTTTTTTGACACATTTCAAATGCAGTATTGTGCATGCATGGTTTTTGGACACCTATTATGCTCCCCTTGCCATAGGAATGGGTAGAAACAACATGTATAATTGCTAATTTGAAGGCGCATTGACAGCTGGTATGCATTGCTTAATTGTTGAATTTCATTTAAAAAAAATAAATTTAGACTTTGGGTGTTGGGATCATCAGTTAAGTCTCAATAAACCTCTCATTTCAAGGCCTTTCAAAACTTAGCTTTAGAAACAATTTTTCCTGTTCACAAAAGAACTGATTTTGAAGCATTTGATTTACTCTATTTATTCATCCAATAATTTTTAAAATCAATGCTGGCTTGCAGGCTATCTTGGGCCTTTATTAACAAATTATGCTAGATTTACTGTATATTTAGGGTTTGAAATATTACTGTCTTTCCTCGAACAAGTATAATTATATTTAAAGCAACCTCGTAGATCTGATTAACTTTGCTGTTGTCACAAATGGGTTATTCAATTTTAATTAATATTCTTAACTTGAATATTTTTGAACACAGCTGGGGAAACTAAAGAATTTTAATTTTTAGAACGTTAACAAATTTTTCAGAATTTTTAGAACGTTAACAAATCAATTATGTTTGCAGTTTCTGCAGCCGGCTAGGTATATTTTAATGCTTTTTATGTTTATTCATCTATTTTACGCCACCTTTTAAGCAGACGAGGGGGTGAAGTGGAGGATGGAGGATGGGGTTGGGACTGGTTTACTCTTCCGTTCTCTGATAAGACAGGAAAAGGAAGCCCATATTGGATAACTGCTCCTGATACTTGTTCGAGGGAAACAGTTTGTTTCAATTTGTTTAGTTAATTTTATCTTCAATACTCCAGTGCTCAGTCTATATATGGATACCGATGGTAAGAAGGTATTTGAATTATCTTTTGCATCAAATTTATTATCAAGGGTTCATAGGTATCTATGGTTTGTGATCCATTACATGAATTTTGCAAAACAGCGCAATCCTGGCACAATATATCCTCCACTTGTTTTTTGTGATGACTCCTTATGCAAGTGATGGAAAATTGAAAATATATTTTCTTGTTATCTGGCAGTATGTGCCCTCAAAAAGTTGTATTTTGACCCAATTTTATCGGTCAATTTTTACTAAACTTGAAATAAATGTTACTGTTATAGACCACAAATTGCTAGTACCAATCAGCCCTTGATATTCTTTAGACATTCCACCCCCAGTCCGTGTTTTCTTTCCCTTTTATATTTTGACTACATAAAGTGAGACTAACCAGAAAAAGAAAAATTTTGAAGAATTTTTTATTAGACAGTTTTTCTGTTTTGCAGTGGAAAATGAATGAGTTATAAATTGTCGGTTTTGTCGAGAAACTCCAGTAGCAATGATCATGACCTTCACTTTGTTTGGTAATGTTTTGCGGAACACAACCACTGGCACCAATAGCCATGCTGTTGGGCAGTAATTACAATGACATTTGAAAAAATGATATCGGGTTAAATCGTATTTCACACTTTCTAAGTTGTTCAAAATGTCTTAGATAAAATGCTTTCAAAATTAAAAGTGGTTTGGAAAAAATTGCATGTTGTGATATTTGGGGGAAAAATGCAAACATTCACCTATCTGTTTTATAAGGTTTTGTAATACTCTGGAAGAAAATGGGTTAAACCCAGGAATCTTCACAATTTTCAGACCATGCAAGCTCGAGTTGTGTGGTCCCAGAAGATTGTTTGTTCATGAGATGTTGAACAGAGCGGACTCGATCCCTCCCCAATACTGAATACATAGAAGTGTCTTGGGCCAAATAAAAATAACAAGTTTCCTGCTTACTATCAGATATTCTTGCGGAGCAGTAGACAAGTCATTTCGTTCAGCTCGTGGAGCAAATTGACGAGAGTATGCATTTTCCATACATTTTCTGTACCTAAGAAGATGATGCGACAGCTATTTTGAAATGCTTTTTATTTGGCCAAAGCACTTTACCCAGGAAGTCTTCTTACAGGATACTCGTGTAATAAAGAAAAGTATCTTGTAAATATATCTTCCAACTAGATTAAGCCATCAACTCGGTATCCATATATAGACATCTACATCAAAGGTGAGTTTAGTGAGCTTGATCTACCAACACAGGCGTTGAGAATTTCCACAAAAACTTCGACGTCAGTGAAAGTGAATATATATGTATTTATGTTTGACTTATTTCCAGTAATATCATGAAGCCCACAGGCAATCGGTGAACTTTGCCGATTATTATGCACAAATTGAATTGTTTGTTTTTTTCCCCGTTAAACTGTTCATTTTAAAGGGCAAGTTAATAATCTTTTGTTTGTGCACGCGTATTTTCTATAAGTATGATCGTCTTACAATCCGCAGTACATCTCTTCAAAAGAAATGCAAATTTAGCCGATACTCTGTGGCCTTCATTTTAACAAAGAGTTCCACTGCACTTTCGCTATCAAGTTACCTCGTGCGTTTTACATTTCGCGCAAACTAAGCAAACTGCTAATTTTTAAGAAAAAAGAAAAATTCTTAGAAGTTCTCAAAAAGTAACTTGTATTGGCCGTGTATAAGATTTTAGCTGCCGAGACCGTCTGCATTTCACATCTGTAATAGAGGCGTCGTCCATGGCCGCTATTTTTGCTCTGTGAAGTGGAACTCTTGTTTTGATTTGCCTTTGTGTTATTATGAGACCAAGAGACAGCTTGTAGACAGAGTAGTTAAGCTGCTGCAAATTGTGTAAGGTAGGTGCCTTTCCCTTTGTTGACTCGGGAACAGGGTTGTCTTTCTGTTTGAAGGGTACATTTTGAGATATTTGCACAGAACACGCGCATTGTTTTGGCTAACAAGTTTCCTATGCCACAGTCGGATTAATGCGTTCATATTCATGGAACTCGAGCAGTGATTTTGCAGCGTTTTAATGGCGCAGTTTTGATTTAATAAACGTTTTGCGTGCGCTAATTTCGTGTTTAAAAGTTTGAATTGTTCTGTGTTGGAATTCTCGAAGTTTACTCGGATGAAGAAAGTCTCGCTTGCCCTTTATTTGTCTGTGTAGTAAAAACTTTTGAGAAGTTTACTGTGAAATGCTTTTCCCGGGCGGGTAGGCGGGTAAATATTTTGTCTTTCTCCCGATAGTTTTCCAGTAAGGGGAAAGATTGACAAATCCAGTATTTACCCGTGCACTGACTGGCAAAATACTGGATTTGTCTTTCCCCCGTTAATTTTTACAGTAGAGGGAAAGACTTGTTCAATATTTACCCGTACACTTGCGGGTAAATATTGTTAGGCTTTCCCCCGTTACTGTTGCAGTAGGGAGAAAGACTTGTTTAATATTTACCCGCCGCTGTACTTGAACCCGGGAAAAGCATTTCTAGTAGAACCTCTCTTAAGTTTCTATACACAGGCGGATAAGGTTGGGCAGCGTTCACTTTGCTTCTATCAGCAAGGTGAACTCCGCTCAACCTTTATCCGCCTGTGTATAAAAACTTAAGAGAGGCGACACTCTTTAAACTTCTCAAGAGTTTTTACACTCGGACACTTAAAGGGCAACGAGAACAACCCTGTTCCCGAGACTTAACAAGGGGAAAGACATCTAACCACGTAAGAGATGTAAAGGGAGACAACGCTGAAGAGAAATAAAGAGAACTGAAAGAAAACCCGGTTGTACGTCATGCGGCAGCGCGCATAAATTAGCCGCGCATAAATATTTTTTTCGTCATTTGCAATTCCCATGGGAATCGAGAACAATGGGAATATTGGAAAAAACGACCTTTCCCGCAATCCCCTAGGGAATACTTTCCATTGTTTCAAGGTGTCAAATACATTTACATCTCATTAGCGGCCATGTTTTTTCCAAATTTCGGGGAGAACAATGGGAGAACAATAGACGGACAATGGCGGGCCAACTTTCGTTTTTTCCCAATTTTTTCTAAGTCTTGACTCTTTCAAAACCTAAGTTAAAGTCTATTGTCTTTCTTGGGTATTTCAATAGACTTCACTTTTGTTTTCCAAATTAAAACTAAGTTAAAACAATAGACTTCGCTTTTGTTTTCCAAATTAAAACTAAGCTAAAACAATAGACTTCGCTTTTGTTTTTCAAATTAAAACTAAGTTAAAACAATAGACTTCGCTTTTGTTTTCCAAATTAAAACTAAGTTAAGACAATAGACAACCTTTTTGTTTTGCAACTTAAAAACTAAGTTAAACAATAGACTTGGCTTTTGTTCTAAGACTTTAAAATCTCCAAATCTATTGAAATTCATAAGAAAATTTAAAGAGTAAACAAGAGGTTAACAAAGACTTAAGTTAGTCAGTAACATTACAATTCTTCAACTTCCGGTCTTGTAAATACAATCACCTTCGGCGCGCGAACAACGAAATCTCTGGTCGTGCTTTATTTGCCCAGAACTTCCAACTCGTCAACTTTCTACTTTCTAAAATGCTAAGTTAAACAGAAAACGTATATATAATAATTTCACTCAAAACAAATACTGTGTTCCAAAAACATGGAGATTTTAAAAACTCCACAAACATAATAATGACTGAACTTGGTTTGTTGAGAAACCCCAAGATAAATTTGAGTAAAAATCTGCAAAATTACACCGTTTTAGAGTGGCGATCAAACGGAGCTGACAAATTATTTGCCAAAACAGCAAAGCATATTACTCTAAACCTTTCCGATCTTCAAATAATCTCCGGCGTGTTTGAAATACTGTTATAGGCTGAACGTGCACCAAAGAGAACTGAACCAAAGAGAACGCTATTCTTCCACGTTCTTGACGAATCGGTCCGTTATAAATGACACCATAGTTTGTACAAGTTGTTCAATATAAACTCGATGACACAAAATTTGAGATTAAACAGAAACGTTTATTGATATTATAACAAATACTTTACAGGTTGTGTTTGCAAAAGATTGAAATTACAAAAATGCAGCCAACAAACTTGAACTCGTCTTCTTCACTTGTGTGCGCGAAACAACTTTATGCACGACAAATTGTTAACTGCCGAGTACTTCGAAACGAATTCTAGTTACATGAAGCTTTCGATAGCTTAACAATAAACAGTGTCAACATGAATGTTGTGGTTGTACCTGAGTCTTCGTAAACTCCTAATGCAAGGTAAGTTCGCCACTAGTCGATACTCCAACAACAGCGAGGCCGAACACAACCAAAGATGCAAATATGTCGTCAGTTTGTCGCGTGCACGAGACTTGGTCCAAGTTTCTTCAAAGCCGGGAGGCTACCACGACTTGGAATTACGCTTCAAGGAAAACTTCTTCCAGAGTCCCGACAGCAAACATCCTGGTATAGTCAAAATAAATACTTTTCAAACTCCAAATCAGCATTTGCAGTCCGTTGAATAATTATAAAATCTGCACTTCAAGCGGCGTAATATATACAAAAACAGACCGTCTCTGATTGGGGCACTGTTACCGCCTTCATTCAATCATTGTTTCTATTCACGCATTCCACTCACTGCTTCAAAATCAACACAAAAGCTAAAATACCAACATCACGTTACGGACAAGTTCGTCATTTCTCTTCCTCAATAAATGGCTGTCTGCTTATAAACTTACATCAATCAACAGTGTGGAATGATTCTTGATGTGACTTAATAATTTCGGCAATTTTCAATTAAATTAAATTGCAACAGAGAAACATCCATATTGGTTCTGTTCTGCTATTCTTGACAATAGAGAACAATGTCCAGTGCTGTACGCTGCTGATTGTACGCTGTAGATTTTCTGTACTTATTTGCTTCTCGTACTAACATTCTTGCTACCGGTATATCAACAGTCAACAATCTTATACTGCTATAAAAGATTAGGGAAATGTTGGTTACTTAAGATTTGTAAAATGTGCAGTAACTAAGGTCCCACATTTACAGTGTGGCGACTGAGGTTTAAAGGGCCCTCCCCCTGCACTCGAATGTGGGTATGCCTTGGAAGCAACTCGTTCCTAGGCTCTTCCCTCTCTCGGTTTGAGTCTGGTCACGTAGCACCCATATCCTGCGTGGTAACAAAATAAACGTGAGCCGGGTGCTTAAAATTAATTTTTGTTCATATTAGGCCTGGTGGAGAAAGGAACAAGTTTTATTTTCATCAAAATAAAGGCATTGATTTATGTATATTGTTTGTTACCACCTAGAATCCGACGTGACCAGACCCAACCAAACCTGTGTCTTCTTTAGTTAATAAACGTGTAGTGCCGTTTCGAATAAAAATCTAGAATATTAATTATCTCATGTCTTAATTTTAAGATGTTTCCGGCGTCAGTGTTTGTAGGTTTTCCAAGGCAATACTCATTGGTGCCCCCCCCAAAAAAAACCCCTTGTGTACGAATACATGTAAATTATTATACACGATTATTTTACACTGGTCACGGATGTTAACTAAATGTTTTAATCATATTCATATTGAAAGTACGCGCGCTTCCCGCAATTTGATTGGTTCCCAACAGCACTAATTTCAGACTAAATTGCATGATTACAGATTTTGCACTTTGGAACCCATTCAAATGCTTTTACAACCTAGCACGCGCAGGTTTTAACTGACACAAACGGAAAGATTTCCGTCATTTTATTTTGTTTGTTAGTAAAAGATTTCAAAATGAATATGCTTAAGTGGTAATTAAACTTCGTGTCGTGCAATTTTGGTGTGAAATCATACTTGTGAATTCAAATCAAACTCGCGCTACGCGCTTGTTCGATTTTGAAATCACGCGTATGATTTCAGACCAAATTGCACTCCACTCAGTTAAATTACCATTCTTAATCATAGACATGAAAAAAATACTGTATGCCTATTGGGTAAGATCTATGCAGTTACTTTGTAATTTTGTGCAAAAAATGTGTAATTAGGTGCGATTTCAAACTCAAATTCTCAAATCCGATTGGATAACAAACAATAAAAATCCAACCAACCAATCAAAATACAGCTGTTTCTATGGCAACAGTAGACGAAAGCTTTTGTCACAAATACAATAGTGTGAGATTTGCAAATTTTAAAACCTTTTTCATATATACGATTAAAAGTATTATTTCTCGTTCAGCCAGAAACTGAAAGAGTTTGAAAATTTGCACTGGAGTGTTTTTCAAAGTTTTCAAAATGCGTTAGCCCTACGAGCTCACGTGATATTGAAGCACTTTGCAAAAGATTCCCGTGCGAACTAATTCCAAACTGAACAGCTGAGCTCGAAATAATGTAATTACTGGCTATTAATTGAGAAGTTGTTGCGCATACACATTACTATTTTCAAAACACATAAAGAAGAAGATTTATAATAAGCCCCATGGCTTCAGATCGAACACATCCCCGCCATCAAGTAGCTGAGGTAATATGTAACACTGTGTAATGGTTTTAGGACTGCCTGGAATCCAATTCGGTCTGTAATCATTTCGAGTGATAAACAAAATTTGATAAGGTCAAAGGCCGAATCGAATTTGTTTTCACGAGAACTGGTTACAGACAGAACTGGAAGACAGGCAGTCCTATTACTGATTTATTATAAAAATAGCAATTTCCGAAAATAACTCAATTCCAAAATTAAAATTTCCGGGAATGAATCATGGACAGTTCACTGTTTCTTAGTAACAGGCCACGTGAACAACAACAAGTGTCCTTATTGCTGATTGGTCAGAATCCCAGAAATCTCATTGTGATTGGTGTCTTCAGCTGTCCGATGACAAGGTGTCCAACTAGAGCATGCTGTTTATAGGACAGTGTTGCTGCATGATTCAGGGGAAAATTGAGTGTGGAATTAGCCAGTCAGATTTGAGAAAATTATTATTTTTATAATAAATAGATTTAAAGTATAATTATATGATATATCGATACAAATGGCAAATATACTGTTACTGTCTTACTTCTTGTTCTAGCTTAGTTAGGTTGTTATGCAAACGTTTCATTATCGCATCGTTTTGAAACATCTCAATTCCTCTTTCAAGATATACCAGCGCATAAATATCCGGGTAGTGTTGGTGGCACTGGAAATCTGGAGTAATGGAGATCAATATAGCCGCTCAAGAGATGCTTCGAAAGAAGTGAACACTTTTACACACTACAGAAACAAACATCTCGTTTCCAAGTATCACCATGACAACGCACATCTTCTAAGGTACACAGCATATCCACCTTATGATTACCAAATACATTAAAATTTCGGACGAATTCAATTTCGACAAAATTTTTTTGTCCGAATTGTTTTTCATTAGGATTTAGACCATTGATTTTTATTTTAAGAACAGTAACACTTTGCTTTGCTTATTTTTTCTCACAATTTGATGAAAGTCAACAATCCTTTAACAGTTTGTCCTTGATAAATAAATTCATTTCAACTGATTCAATCTTTGTCTTCTTCATCACCGCCGGTATTCTGATCCTCCTCTGAGCCTGGGGAAACGTCTTCCTCAGCGTGCAGTGTGTCATCTTCGATAGCATTATAGTTGTTAGTATTGTGGTATCAAACTACAATGTAATGGCTGCTTTTCCACCACATGACAATATTGTAAAGCGCTTAGAGAAACCTTATATTGAGCTCTATATAAATACTGCTATATTGCTATATATGATTTTTATTTAACTAATATGGCCATACTAACAATGACAATGACAATGACAATGACAATGACAATGACGATGACGATGACGATGACGATGACGATGACGATGACAATGACAATGACAATGACAATGACGACGACAATGACGACGACAATAACAATGACAATGATCTTAATTTCAAAATTCTAAAAAACATTACAATTTTCAGTAGATAATGTAGATAAAAGGAGACGAAAAAACTAACCACAATTCAATCTCTGCAGCACGTTTTGCGATTCGACTTCCTAATATTGATAATAGTAGCAATAATAATAATGACAATAATTGCAAAAATAATAATAATAATAGTAATAATATTAATAATAATGATAATATTTGTCATTTGCAGTTTGCACTAATTAATAAGAATTGCCCCTTTCAGACAATGCTAGATCCCAGGCGATTGTGGCACTCCCATATGAAGTCAGGTGTTTAGTTGCAATTTTGAAACATATTTTGAACGTTAGCCTTGCATTTGCTCCAAAATCTATTGGTGATTCCAAGACTCTGGCTGCCTCTCATATGGCTTCTTTTAACTGAGCAAACATTGTTCGGTTTTGTTCAAGGTTGTTTTTGATAGTATAGTTTTGGAGAATTTATAAATTCTGTCTTCAGTCGCGCCTCCCAGTGTCGCGTTTATATCAAAGGCCCCTTCACCCAGGTCCTCCCCATTCCTTCCCTGTTGAAGGCCAGCCAGGAGAGCGCCCAAAAATTTCACAGATTTGGCCAAAACCGCAACACTTCTTTTAACCCGATCCAGTCCAAGCTTGAGGTCTTTCAGCCCAAGGGAGTGGATTCCAGCCCCCCCTCCTTCGATAGCTTCGACAATCCGAACTTGATAAAACTTTGTACAATTGACCATTGGGGCTTACATTATAATTATATTGGTATTGTATTGTACTTAAGTATAATGACGTCATAGTGACGTCATCACACATTATTTTTAAAGTTAAGTGAGACTTGATATTTCATTTGCCGCGACTTATATCTTGTTGTCCCGTTTCGTCATATACAGCTCTTTCGGTTGGCCGGGGATTCTGGGAATGGCCTGGGTGTCGGCAACCTGCGGAGGCCTCTCAACGGGCATAAATCATGTGAGTGACAAGTGTAAGTGCTTTTGCTCCTTACAAATGACATAACAGTGGTCTTGCTATCCCCACTGTTAAATTATGAGTTCTTGTTTGTGGTATTTTATAACCCAGCATTGACATCCTACTTTCGTTTTGGTAAATATATCTATGTTTGTGATGCACAAAGGAGGCTGAGAGTTTGACTATAGATTTATTTTTTATTTATTTATTTACGATATTAGCCACAGATTACACTGAACGAAGTATGTTGAAGAAGATACACTTGTGATTAGACGGAATACCTTCATCGATTATAATATTATCGATGGGTTCGGGGTGGTTTGTTAATACCAGGTCCAAAATGTTTTCTCCTCTCGTAGGACTTTTAATAACTTGGAAGAAAAATGAATCAGATAGAAGGTTGACAAACTCGTAATCCAGACCACGGTCACTGTTTACAAAACCAGACCCGTTGATCCAGTTAATACTGGGTAGATTGAAGTCGCCAAGAATGATTGATGTGTCGTACTTCTTGTCACTTGCAAGTTGGAGTAGACCTGGTAGAGGTGTGAATGTTTCCATAAAGTTCCGATTGTCCGGGGCTCGGTAACATACAGCAGTAAGGAGAAGCTTGTTTTTGCTCATGCGGATTTCAAGAGCGACAGTTTTTCCTGGGAGAGAGAAGACTTTGTTGACAATAAAGCTTGCTTTTACAGCCAAGAGAGCTCCACCGCCTGTTCGACAATCTCTATCCTTGCGAAATATTTTGTAACCATAAGGCAAGAATTCTGAGTCGTAAACTGTGGAGTTGAGCCAAGTTTCTGTAATGGCGACAATGTCCATGTCGAATCCGTACACAGTGTCTTTAAGCAATGAGAGTTTACAGACATAACCTAGATGATCATTGTGAGGAACAAAAGCCTTTAAACTCCGAGCGTTTTGTGACAAAACAGATATATCACTGTGATCCATGTGGTTACACCAAGGGCCAGGTTGAGGACAGATGTCATTGCTGGTTTTAATCCATAATGCTGGCAGGTTGAATGAAGTGAGAGAGTCAGAGCTGTACAGCAAACGGCATCGGAAATAACGCTTGCGATGAATATGAACGAGACTTCGCTCAGTGGCAGGGAAGCCAACAGCTTCAGTAACGTGTAGATAGCTGACACGGTGACGATGAAAAATATATAAAGCTAATAAAAAGATACAAATGCAGGAACAGCAAAGAAAACGTCTTCCCGCCATTACTGATCGCTGACCCAGTTTTGATGCCCCATATAGAACCAGAAATTTTCCTTAAAATTGACCACTGCACATAAATTTTTTCTAAAGAGTGTCTTAGTAAATTACTAGCCAGCCTAAGACATTTTAAATGTTATTGGCACCCATTGTACATCTGTTCTGTATGCCACATAATTAACAATTGTTATCCCTTGAAGTGGATGTGACTAGTGGTGGATACTGTATTTACAGAGCTGTAAAGCAGCAAGGTAAAAATATAGCACTAGGCACTAACACTGAGGGGGATTATAGTTGTAGGGTTTCTTCTTTGTTTAATTTCAAAATTTTCATCATCTGAAACAGAGGCAAAATGAGGTGTATTTTTTGTCCTTTCACAGATGTGTGACCAAATGTGAATAGTTAACAATTATCCCCTGAAGTGGAGGTGACTAGTGGTGGATATTCACCAAGCCGCAAAGCGGAGGGGAATAATTGTTTTAGTATTAACCAAACAGGTGAATAGCACTTTTGAAATTAATTTATTTATTATTTCACAAC
>JANSTR010000011.1:0-16822 GCA_025434805.1 Antipathozoanthus remengesaui | reverse complement strand
ATGCTTTTGCTTTTATTTACACTTTTTATTACAAATACAAAATTCTGGAAAATTATTGGGGCGGCTAAAGCCCTATGGTCGGCCATCCCCACTGTGCAGCCACCTGGTCACTGTCGAAAAGTGAAAACTCTGAATGAGAATCCAGTGATAACTGGTGACATCTTGCTGACCTGGCCAACAGAAAGTACAAAATTGAGCCACGCCGTTTTATACTTTCGTATTTAATACCTATTATAAATTTAGCCCAATTCAGTTGGATTATTTCAGGGATATTAATACTGGCTGGTTGCTTTACAATCTATAGCTACTGCCGTTTTTTAATACCCGTCGCAGTCGTTCTAATGATCTGATACCAGCGGTGATGTTTACTCAATCCCGGTTTTATTGATCCAATTCTGGTTTTATTGATATCATATCCAGCTGATATTGATCTCATCCTGGTTTTGTTAATCCGATCTGGGTTTCATTGATCTAATTCATGTGTTATTGATCCTATCCTGGTTTTATTTATCCAATCTGGGTTGCATTGAGCCAAACCAGGAGTTATTGACCCGATCCAGATTTTGTTAATCCGGTCTGGTTTTATTGATCTGAACGAGGCTTTGTTGATCTGATGCCAGTTTCATTGATCCCATCCAGGTTTTCACTGATCCAATCCAGGTATTAATAATCCGATCCCAGTTCATTGATCCAACTCTGGTTTTATGGATTCGATCGTGGTTTGATTGATTGATCCAGATATTATTGTTACCGTAAAAGCTGTAATAAGCCCCCGGGGGACTTATTAAATTTCGAGCCCTCTGGACGGGGGCTTATTAGAGAGGGCTTGTTTAAAACTCATTGAAAGACAAAGACAGAATTACACTATATGGAGTTTGAAATGCAGCTTTAATAACACCTAGGAACTCTGCCGTTACATAACGGGCACTATTTAGAGGCTGAAAATATCGAAAACAGAAATACAATTTAATTTGAACATAGTATGCCTACTGTTTTTTTGTCGAGCTAGGAAGGGGAAGGGGGGCGGCTTATTAGAGAGGGGGGATCTTATTACAAATTTGAGGCTCTAGGGGTGGGGGTTATTAGAGAGGGGGGCTAATTAGAGAGAGGAAAGGTATTAGAGGTTTTACGGTAATCCAATCGTGGTTCTGGTTTTGTTTTATTAATCTCAGTGATTCAAGTTTTATCAACCCTATCCCGGTGATCCGATACAGTTGTTATTGATCCAGTCTGGGTTTCAGTGATCCCATCCTGCCGGGTCTGGAAGGGGAGAGGGGGGGGCGGAGGGGAAAGGGTCCTGATTGCGCATTCCCGCTCTTTTTTTGCGAAAATTCCGCATCCCGCATTATCTTTGTTTGCTTACGTGACTCAGTCTTTCGAATTTATTTATTTCTCTTACACGGGTTGGAAAATGATCACAAAAGGCATAAATAAAAATTGCATTTTCCAAATATCGAAATAAGGAGTGAAATAAAACAAAGAATATTTAAAATTCAGTGTCTTTAATCTTCCGCTCCAGACAATTTATTATATATAATTAGATGACATGCACGACTTCATTCAACCAGATTTAAAACCAGTTTGCAAGGATAGCTGGTTCCCCTAACGCTAGGGATATGTCTGATCCTAGGGCCACAAATAGTTCAGCGACTTCATTCAACTACAATGGGTAGTTGAAGATTTAAACCAGTTTGCAAGGAGAGCTGGTTCCCCTAACGCTAGGGATATGTCTAGTCCTACGGCCATAAATAGTTCAGCGACTTCATTCAACTGCAGTAGGTAGTTGAAGATTTAAGACCAGTGTGCAAGGAGAGCTGGTTCCCCTAATGCTAGGGTTATATGTCTGTCTGATCCTACGACCGTAGATAGTTCAGTTTACAAGCGATAAGAATTACCCAGATGTTGGGAGCAACTCTTCTTGCATGGTATGGTTATCCTGAAAAACTTTCCCGGATAATAACATCAAAGAGAACTCTCACGTCTTTCTTCTCTTATTTTGGGTTCTGATTGGGGTGAAATTGAAGCCAGAAGAGGTTTGGGAAGCAGCCTGAAGTCATCCCGGGTGGGCGAGTTACCCTAACGATGCATGTACAAGGATAAACTAAAGATAGCCTCGGTAACCAAGTTTCACTAGTACACATCCTGGTGAACTGTAGCATGATATTTTACACTTCGAATTCTTAATAAACGATTTCCAGCCAATAAAACTACCGCGATTAATGCAGTTTAACAGAACAATGTCAAGTAACTGTTGCAACAGTCTGCAAGTAGTAAAGATAAGTCGAAAGTTCTTCACTTGCACGTTTGTTCAAGTGTTTTGTCTTCAACATTTTAAATCAGTTGAAACTGGAATATTTTAAGTAATGTCTAAGGACATTTAAGAGAGAGGGGCGTCTAACCAAAAATCCTACTTTGACCTGGGCGTCTATTAGATGCAAGGTGTTTAACATAGAGTGGACGTTAAATAGCTCATTTACGGTAAATGAGCCCGGGAATCCCTAGACTGTACAAGGGAAACTCGGTCTCCACGTGAAATGGGACTTTATTCAACTTCTCGACAGACGAGTCGGTAACTTTAACATAAATATAGAAAGAAGATCTTATTGTAATGGTTCTCACATGACTTTCTTGACTATATAAGTTGTAAAAGGTCTCAGTTGATCCAACCGGTTTTGATTGTCTGTGAATCTTTCACCATGTGAAGATAACACGACTAGATAACACATAGACACGAATGGACCTTCTCTGATGCTAAAATGCCAAGAGTCAACTACAATGGAAAAACCTTAGTCTATGTGATAAACTGGGGTCGATTTTTCATTTGCCTCACATTTTATGTTCATTCGGATTCTTACAGTTGTTGTTTGACGAGGATAGATGAAGATAATTCAAAATTCAGTGGTCTTTCAAAGCCCTGAGAGGATGCCGAGAATTTCAATTTTATTCATCATTTTGATTCTTGTGATTTTTTTGCTTGTAAATTTTCCTTTGCCTGTGAAAACAACAGAAGGAAAATCAGATTTTGCACACAACATCTTCCTATTGAAAACACATCATAAGCCATTGTTTACTTAACATTCAGCCGAATAAAACATAAATTCTGCACTATCAAAAAGCACTCGAATCTGAACAAGCGGTTTTTGTAGGTCCTCGGGTCAGTAGGTGATTTGTACGACTGGGGAGGGGTAGGAGAGTCAGCAAGGACTAATTTGAATCTTTGAAATTCTACTTCTGAAATGTTGATGCAACATTTTCAAAATAGCGAATGGTCAATGTCAAAGTCATTTTGCTAGGGAGTGAAATTCCTTCCCCCTCCCCCCTGTTGTTGTTGTTGTTGTGGTTGTTGCTGTTGTTGTTGTGGTTGTGGTTGTTGCTGTTGTTGTTGTGGTTGTTGTTGTTGTTGTTGCTGTTGTTGTTGTGGTTGTTGTTGTTGCTGTTGTTGTTGTTGCTGTTGTTGCTGTTGTTGCTGTTGTTGTTGCTGTTGTTGTTGTTGCTGTTGCTGTTGTTGTTGTTGTGGTTGTTGTTGTTGTTGCTGTTGTTGTTGTTGCTGTTGTTGTTGCTGTTGTTGCTGTTGTTGTTGTTGTTGTGGTTGTTGTTGTTGCTGTTGTTGTTGTTGCTGTTGTTGTTGCTGTTGCTGTAGTGGTTGTTGTTGTTGCTGTTGTTGTTGTTGCTGTTGCTGTAGTGGTTGTTGTTGTTGCTGTTGTTGTTGCTGTTGCAGTTGCTGTTGTTGTTGCTGTTGTTGTTGCTGTTGTTGTTGTTGCTGTTGTTGCTGTTGTTGTTGTTGTGGTTGCTGCTGTTGTTGTTGCTGTTGTTGTTGCTGTTGTTGTTGCTGTTGTTGCTGTTGTTGTTGCTGTTGTTGTTGTGGTTGTTGCTGTTGTTGTTGTTGCTGTTGTTGTTGCTGTTGTTGTTGCTGTTGCTGTTGTGGTTGTTGTTGTGGTTGTTGTTGTTGCTGTTGTTGCTGTTGCTGCTGTTGTTGTTGTTGTTGCTGTTGTTGTTGCTGTTGTTGCTGTTGTTGTTGTTGTTGCTGTTGTTGTTGTTGCTGTTGTTGCTGTTGTTGTTGCTGTTGTTGTTGCTGTTGTGGTTGTTGTTGTTGTTGCTGTTGTTGTTGCTGTTGTTGCTGTTGTTGTGGTTGTTGTTGTTGCTGTTGTTGTTGTTGTTGTTGCTGTTGTTGTTGCTGTTGTTGTTGTTGCTGTTGTTGTTGTTGCTGTTGTTGTTGTTGTTGTTACTGTTGCTGTTGTTGTTGTGGTTGTTGTTGTCGTTGTTGTTGTTGCTGTTGTTGTTGTGGTTGTTGTTATTGTGGTTGTTGTTGTGGTTGCTGTTGTTGTTGCTGTTGTTGTTGTTGTTGTTGTTGCTGTTGTTGTTGTTGTTACTGTTGCTGTTGCTGTTGTTGTTGTTATTGTTATTGTTGTGGTTGTTGTTGTTATACTTTGATATGGTTTCGTTATGGATTTCATTGTTGAAAAGTTAGCATGAACTAAAAGACAAGTAACACAAGAGAGGGAGTAACCATTAAGGTTTGGCCGCTCAGCACTGGTGGATAAACAGATATAGTAGTTTATGGCTAAAGTTACAGTGCTGTACAAATACCCCAATTAATTCCTTCTGAGCGATAGCCATAGTATGGAAATGGGCCCACACGGAGAAAGAGAAAAAAATCTGTGACCCCGGTGGGATTCGAACCCTTGACCTCCGGAACAGATCACCGTTGCTCAGAAGGAATTAATTGGGGTATTTGTACAGCACTGTAACTTTAACCATAAACTACTATATGTCTTGCCATTAGGCTTGAAAACGTGTAACATGCTACATTGTTTGCATGAAGGACATTATAAGAAAGTACTAGAAAACGTTACATGTACTATTTTGTTGTTGTTGATTGATTTAGTTGAGATTTTTGTTTATACCGTCATCAGGATGTTTGTGCATTGGCGGCTTTGGCTGACAACCATCGCGCCGGTAAGACACCAACCGAACTGTTGTTTGCCGATGATCTCGATACACAGCTTGTAGAACAGGAAGTGAGAAAAATATCAGACTCGATACAAGAACGTCTTGAACAACTATACAGTACCAATAAAGCATTAGGATACCAGAGCAGTCTTCTGGATGAGACATCAAACCGACCCGTTTTGTGTAACGAGACATCCTCGACTAGCCACTTCAGTAAGAATCATGCGGCTCCAGCAAGGGACAAGTGGTCCAATATTGGATATATTTCCTTACACGAGGGAGGAGAGTCACCCGTAAGGGACATTGAAACACCATCTTTCCAAGAAAGTTCTGTGGCTGACCATTTTGAACCAGTTCACAACGAAGCTAGTAAAAACCTCCTGATACCTTCTGAAGTTAACACTGACAGGCATAACAAGTTCTCTTCCATTTATGATACTGCAGAGCTGCCTGTGTGTAGCATTAACAAAGGGATTTCCACCAATGTTAATACCTCAATGCCTGTTTGCAACTTTGACAGAGGGATCTCCACCAGTGATAATACCTCAATGCCTGTGTGCAATTTCGACAAAGGGATCCCCAAAAATGGTAATACCTCAATGCCTGTGTGCAACTTCGACAAAAGGATCTCTACCAGTGGTAACACCTCGATGCTTGTGACGAGCTGGGACAAAGGGATCTCTACCAACGTTAGTACCTCAATGCCGTTAAGCAGCTTCTATAAAGGCACTTCCACAAATGTTGCTAGCGCGCAAATTTCACGTAAGACCTTCCCATATTTGGTTTCATCGTCGTTTGCCCGACCAGTGACAACATGTTGTGCGGCGGTGGCAGGGCTTAATCCATTCGAGACAGTGAGCGTAACAGAGGTTGCTTCACAAGATCATTGCACGAAGAATAATTTATTTCACCATGTTCGCACTAACGAACCACTGAAGAATGACACTAATTGTCAACCAGCTGCTGGCGAATCAGAAGCGAACACGAAGAGAAGTCTAGAAGCACCTCTGACGAATCGACGTAAGGCGTGTACTCCTCGCAAGCTTTTGAGGTTGACTAGTTACGATGGTGGTGATAATGATCTTAGGATTACTGAAAATGTTGGCAACGATTCACTTTGTTTCAGTGGGGAAAAGCCAAACAACAACGTTCAGTTGTTAGGTATTGTATTTGTACATATTATATTTGAACAGACAACCACATGTTCCTGAAATAAACACAGTAACTGATTGGTCATCAGTAGGATACCTAAAATGTGTGTAATTCTACAATTGGTTTCGGCCCAATTAAATCTAATACACAATCGTAAGTTTTTGAAGTCTCACCCTAAATAGCGTAGAGCCATAAATGTTCTACTCCTATCTCGGAGTCTTTACGTACAATATATTCTAAGACTGTTGAATTTGCTCTTTATCCTCAGCCAAATATACTCTTTTTACTTTAGGTTCTGTTCTTACCCCAAGTCGAGATGGAAACGCTGTTTCTTCTATCTGTAACAAAGATAGAAATGTACTGCCGACTTTCCAGGATCTTGACACTTCAGAATTTTCTGGAAGGCCTTTGATGCATGAAAGAATGAGCCCTAACCAGATGTCAGATCAGTTTTGCAAGCCCAGAACAGGAATAATTTGCACTTTGCCCAGTGGTATGCCGTGGGGCACCTCTTGTGTTTTGGAGACCCAAAGTGGGGTTGGTACCACTTATGATCTCAACTCACTGATGTTGAGAGAAGAAAAAATTCAGAAACTGCTCGAGAAACAAGAGAAGCTTTTGCAGCAGATTAAAAAGTAGACACACAGATTCGTCTGATGTGTTGTAACAGTAGCTTGTTTCACTCAGGTCATAGCGCAAGCTGTTTCGTGACAATGAGATTCCAATACACTCTTCAACTATAAACGTAGTAAGAATATATTGAAGTTAAGATTTGAAGGCTTTCAAGAATATTTAGGAGTAAGTCGAGGCTGAGATTTTGAAAAGAATATAATCTTGTGTACCGAAAATTTGTAATTGCAGTACAATTACGTGTTTTAATTAAAAAGTATTAAACGTCGTCCTTTATCTGAACGACAAAACTACTAGTCAAAACAACGAAAAACAGCACCGACCGAATGCCCGAACGTCATCATGATAGGATAGATTGTCTGATGTTTTGTTGGCATAGCTTTATGTAAACATGTTCACAAGAGTATTTTCACCCTAAAATCGGCAGAAAAATATAGATATTTAGGTGGTGCCGGAAAAGCTATCCTTATAGAACAAGAGTGTATTGTAGAATTTCTCGGACCTCTTTATGAAAAGGGTTTCGATAGAGTTTATATTTGTTGCACTTAAGTTGTGTTTAGTTTGCTTATGTTGCAGGAGACTTTTGCTTTCCCCTCCCACATGTACCACAATATATGCATATACCTTACGCTACCACGATTACCATTTTCGATCACACCAAACTGATACAGTTCGCCAGTATCAATATTGTCGTATTTTAATAGAGATCTTTTGATCCATAATTTTAAACTGATGGTATTTCTCGTTTGGAAGATAGGAACACCTGTGAAGCTTGTTTTGGGTCACGTTAAAGTCAAACAAAAACAATTCTAAATATGGAAATTTGCAAAAACAAATGTCAGAGCAATTTTTGCCTTGGAATTTATGAAACCTGTCAACCTTTTTGGATCACATTTAATAAAGTAAATCAGAAACAATTCATGGTAAGAAAATTTGCAACTTCAAAAGAGCGACTGTTTAGTGAAAAATAGTCAAATTTTTGTAACAAGCCATGCAATTTCTGGCAGATAAGCCATTTTGCAGACGACCCTTTGCTAGTTCTCAATCAATCTAGAATAGCTGCAACTACTGAACTAGCTGACAGAAATTTTCGCACATTCGATCATCACAAAACCATAGTAAAGTGAGGATTTTAGCCAATCAGCAGTTTCGCCGTAACAGTTTTATACGGTTTGACAACGCTCAATCAGATCTGAAATTCCAAGACAGATAAATGGGTTTCACTGTTACTTTATTTAAAGTACAATGTAAAATGAAACTCTTGCAGTATTTTAAAACCAACTATGCAACAATTCGGGTTTCGTTTGATAAGTAGACAATCGATAGCTATAAACTATTCTATTGCTGCACCTTCGGCAGCAGCTCGGACACCTGGTCCTGCTTGATTGGAGTTGGGGCCTTTTTCTATAAAATTTAGCCAGAAACTGCAAAGTTTCTTGGGCTGGCTTATAAATTCTTTACAGTTACCGAAAATTGCAGTAACTTTTGGTAGCGCGAAGACGTTATTTACCTATAAGGGTGTGTTTGATTGACCGGCCTATTCCGTCTATTCTGGAATAGGAATAAAATCTCAAGGATCCGTCTAGATTCACGGAACATCGCAATAATTATGTATAACTAACAATTGGGACGAGTTTATAAACCAAGATGCTAACTTTTATATTTCTATCTTGGAATAGTAGTTCATTTAGTCGATCAAAGTTTTTATTCCACATATTCCTATTCCGGAATGGGGTCAATCAAACGCACCCTAAAAGTAAGCATTTGTCACTTCAATAAAAAGATTTATAAAGCTGACGAGTTTTTTTTGAATATGGTAATACTGGCTCCACATCAGAGTAGCTTGTCCGACACACTCTTTTTGATAAGAACCCTTTTATAGTAAGAACATTTGAAAGGCTGAGATTTGCCCAAAATTTAAGAACATGCTAAGAACATACCTGAGGCTAAGGTGAATAACTATTTTGATTCAGTACAAAATCATGGAAAAAATTCGTGTCTTCATTGTTGTTTGTTCCTTTGCTGCAAACCGACTAGCAAAATGTTTGTGTTGCAGCAGATGTTGATTGCATGTAAAACTGATTGTACGTACACTTTACACCCCCCCCCCCCTCCCCCACCCCACCAGCTAGTTCGTACTGATCCTCGGTTCCAAATTAGAAGTTCATACAAAAAAAGAGTGTCTTAAGGCCGCCGCACACTTGAGAAAACGGCAAAGTAAAAAGTCTCGCGAGGCCGTTTGCTCAGCTCTTTCCTCACGTGCGTGTGAGGTGACATAATTGCCGTGAGAAAAATATCTGACATGTTTAATAATTTCTGCCTCACGAGATAATTTTCTCTCCGTGTGCGCGCGTTGTGAGAATCTCGCTCGGCAAAATTAATCAAACAGCCAACAAAACTGTAATTTGCGATTGCGTTCGATGTTGTATTGAGCAAAGTTTACACAAAACAAGCTTTGGTAGCTATGAGAAGGTATTACTAACCTTTAATAATGAAAAATTTCGAGAACGGTTTTAAACACAACAAGGCATGACGTATATTTTACTCATGTCCTCGCGAGGCAAAATTTTCACACAAATTACATCGAAAACGATGAGAAACCAGCTGAGTAAACGGTCTCGCGAGACTTTTAACTCGGCCGTTTCCTCAAGTGTGCGAGGGCCTTTAGCCGCTTGGAATACGGCTGCACACACAAATTTTATAATTCTTTTATATCATACGAAATATATCAATGCGGAAAACCGGTAAAATGGCACAACGTTAATCCTATAATATATATACGCTGTAAAATCGATTCCAAGGTTTGAATAATTCTTTTTGCAAAAAAAAGCCCCTGAAAAACGAAACTTGAGATTTTAAATATTACATGTCCACAATACTGCGGTCTACAAATTCTGAGTAAAATACCGTGTATGAACCTTTGATCCATCTGGAGTTTGAATGAACTTCATCTTCAATGAGATGGTTGAATTTATTGGTTTTGTGCACGTATCGACATTTTTGGAAACACCTAATAAGAGAGCATTCCGGTATCCCACTCCCTAGAATTGTTCAAGCACACGTACAGCTCTGTTATATCAACAGAGACTTTAAGCAACTAATAACAACGATGGGAACATCAACGAGAACGGCACAAAATATTGGACTTAATTACAGAATACACTCAGCCACAGGTTGGAATGCAACCGGCCATTTGGGGACCACTTTTCAACCGTTGTCTTGTAAACAGAATGTGAAAAGCTCAATTTGGGGTTTTGCAGAGAACGTGAACGCCGGAATATAAAGTAAGGTGATCTTCGTTCGGTTTCAAAAGTTAGGGCTTCTAATTTTTGCCATTGGAGAACAAAACCGAAATTTATGAACAAGAAAATTAAACCAGGAATTAGAAATCCAGGAGCCGTTCTGGTTGACGTTGCCGTCCTTGTTGTTTAAACTGCCAAACAAGGACATGTATTGTCGTCCTCGATAAATTTAAAAAACCTTGGAACAAACAGAGCATTTCGTGAATTAATTCTAGCCGTTTCTGAAGGCGTCGTGTTCGTTAAATCCACAAACAGGATACAGTTACATTAACAGTTCAATTCAGGAGTCCGAAGCACACATTAACCAGTGCCTCTTTACCCCCATTTTATCACATTTTGCTGCCGAGTGAAAGCCACCCGGTAGAGAATTGTGAGAATTAACTTCCGCAGATTGAGGTTTTATCGCTCCTCCCCAGGATGAAATTTTCTTAGCATTATCCCTTTGACGATCCGATGTCGACAGCGAAGAAAATTCGTTTAAACCTGTTGGCCGTTTTGAGATTCTGTGCAGTTCTGGAGATTTCTTGTGCTGTTGTTTTTCAACCGTTACATTACGAACATGACATTCCAAGCTGCCTGATTTAACTGTTGTGTTGTTAGCTGTCGTTGAGTTGGAGTGTTTTGAAGTGGCAGCTTTCTTGAAGGAAAGAAATGAGGAAGTTGCTGCGAAAATCGATTTTGCTTTGCTTGTGTCCTCACTTGGTTTTCGCTCATTTATTGATTGTGATGTTTTTGATTTGTTGTTATTGCTTAAATCCCGACTGCTATCTGTACAGGAGACTTGGCGACGGAACTGTTTGCCATGTTGTGAACCACAGACAGGGCTGCTAGTGTTTTGTGTTGCAGGGTACGATTTTGACTTATTTATTTTAGAATGTGTTGAAGAATTCTTGACCTTGTTTTTGTCAACTTCAACACTCCAAGCCGAGTTAAGCGCGACGCATCCTTTGTGTCTTGTCTCCAGCTGACCGAGGCTAGAATCCTTGTCGACTGCTTTTGGTTCTGTGGACGATATCACATTTGAATCTGCACTTTCTTCTTCGAGTTCAAGTGAATCACGTTGATCGCAGTTCTCCTTCAACAATCCCTCAATATATTTGCGTTTACTCGACTTCGTTTTTGGTGTTTCGTCTTGCAGCTGTAGGAGTTTCTTCTTTTTATTTGCTTTGCCTTGTGTATTCTGTTCTCTTCCATCCTTCAGAATCTTACAATCGGCTTTCTTTGATCCGTTGTGTTGGTGTGCTTGTCTTGGTCTGAGCTTTTCAAAACACTCTGCCTCTATCTCGTCAATATCGACTGTTGCTTTTTCTCCCGTTTCGTTTTCAGTCTTTCTCAGTCGCTTCACTAAAACCATCTGCAGTCGCAGCAACACTTTCCTTTTCCATGGGATCTGTTCGTTCCGCATTCTTTCACGTGTGTTACTGATCTTTTTGCATAGTTCTGCGGTAGAAGGTCGTTTCTTCTGCGCCTTTGGTGAGCCATTTGGTTCGTTACTTGCATTTTCTGACTCATGTGGAATTGTAGTGTCATTTTGAAGCTCCCATTTGAAGTTTGTGCCCTGCGAGGTAGTTGATGTTGACTGCAGTTGCTCAGGATGAAAACGGGGTGAACTAGGGAGAGTACCATCTTCTGTACAATCGTAGTTCTGCTGCTGCTCAGAATGCGTGTTCCTATTTTGGGTAACAGCAAAATGATCACCAGGATGTACAAGGATTGTATTAGCTGCCACTGACTTTGTACTGACGGTTCTAGCAGAAGTCACCTGCACACAGGAATCAACTTTTATTGGTTGGAAATTGTCCGGACATCCAGAGCTTTTTCCTGCACAACTCGCCACGGGCTCTTGTAAACTGGTCACGTTGCTTATTATGAATCCACTCGACAAATCGTCTTTCGTAGGATTGGTTGATAACACGTTCGATAAACCCTCATTCTTGCAACTAAGTTGGCTTTGAGTAGTTGTGGTTACGGCATTTGGTGTGCCACTGGGTGAAACGAACTGCGAGCTTGGAAAAGCGCTGATCGCAGGCGGATTCTGGCAGCTTTGGTTGGCTATGCTGTTTGTCGTGTCACGAACTGGACTTGAGGAGTAAAAAGCTGATACGGGAGTCGTTTGGCACATGTTATCAATCATAACGGCCTTGCGAGGTGTAGGCGATTCACTGGATACCTGCTTGGACTCGTTGATATCCAATTTAACTCCATTACGGGTAATTTTGGTCAGCACCAGGTCATCGTCATTATCAGTATCCGAACGGTCTTTGGCGAGAATTGACTGAAAGTGTTTTGCCTATAAAACACAAATGTCAATAATGTTTATGTCAACAGTGTAACTGAGCCGTTTTTTCTTGAGAATAAGAAATGAAATATGACTAGCAAAGGGTAGTGTAGTTAGCAGATTAGCAGGGTAAGTGAACTGAATAGTGCTAGTGGTGCAAGTGACGTAGTGAAATAAGGCAATTAGACTAATTAAGAAGTACCATCGTGCTATGCGATTGGGGTGTTATCTATTAACATGGTGCCGTATATTAACATTTTCAGCCCAAACGCGACATACTGTATGAGGTTTTCTGAATTCTCCCAAACCGTCTGTGCAGCTTCATTATGAACAAAACTCCTTCCCTTCACACCCTCTTCCCCATCCCTCCTTAATACATCCGAATTAGTAATTTTCAATAATACTATTTCATTGTGAACTTCCCGATAACCTACTTGATACACAAAACATTTTGCAATGCACTACCACTCCTACATTCAGGTTTTATGTCCGAGATGAATCGTGAATGCTATACTTGGTGGCAATACTCACCTGAGGAGGATGTGTTTGCACTTCTGTTGTCACGGAGTTGGTCTTCTCGGCACTCTTGTAAGCTTGTTCACTATAAACCAGTGATGTATCACCCTGACCTCGCGACAAGCTGGCCGCAGTTATTGTTTCTTTGTGTGTTTGTTGATCAGGTGCATAGGTTTTTCCGTTGTCCCCCACCGACACGGTGACTGAAGTGCGAGCTGCGGCGTCTGGCTGGCCGATCAGTTTGAGAACGTTCTCGTCTCCACTAACAAACGAGTGCACCGCCACAATCTTTGGCAGAGATTTGTGATCGTATGCATATCCTCCGCATTTGGCTGGTAGTTCACGATCAGTGTTTCCTTTATTCTGGAGTTCAGATGTTTCGTCATACAAGGCAGGAGAGCTTATCTTCGTCGCCGGCGCATGCGTGGTAGTTGTACTGTTCTCCCGGTCTTGCTCTATTATGTGCCTCAGTGGAGGGGGCTTGCTTCCAATACTACTGGACCTAGGCCGAGTTGGATTTATTGTTGGGGATCTCACGTTGGGTGAGCGCTCTGGGTTCGGGCTTTGTTCGCCTCCTATTGTCACATTGACGCTTTCGGTCATGCGCCTTAAAGGCGGCGGTTCATTGGAGCGTGACATCTTGGATAACAAACTTGACGATTTGTTGTAGTTTGTTGACCCGTCTTGACTTTGATTTTGTCGTATAACTTTGTCGTGATAAACTCCGCGATGTTCTAATATATCACAGTTTTGAAAATTTGTATTTATTCCTTGAAAGTCCTGCGGGTTTCTTTGCCGTTCACCAGCTACAAACTCTTGCGGGCCGTTCGCAGTTTGATAACCCTCGTGACTGTGTGAGCTGTGGCTTTGTTCATTTCTGTTGCCTTGCGAGCCTAAGTAAATCTCTGTACTTTGTGTTCTTTGACGACGTTGTAAATTATGGTCACCCTCGTATATTGATGATTGAAAGTAACCATCTTTCCTATGTGAACTGGTAAAGACAGTTGGCATTTTAATTTCATTTGTTTCGTGACGAAACCCCTCTTGTACAAAAGATCTTCTCAAATCCGGTACAACTTGTTGAGGATGTGCCATGTTCGGCATATTAGAGTTGTGTTCGTGTTCAGGACATGTGTGTCCTTGTGTGAACTGAAAGGCGCTCTCGTATGCATGCCTTGGGTTGTGTTTGTTTCTCATATCGTAGACCAGAGACCTTTCGCAACCATAACTTGCAGCTCTTCTCAGTGTTTGAGCAGAGTGTACCGCATGTTGTGGTTGCGAAATAGAAGGGGTCGAGTATCTCCTGTGGGGACTTTGCGTGACATTGCCAGCATCACATGCGTTATCATAAGTTGTTGGAGCACCTATTTGTCGAGTTCTGTGTTGATTTGCCCTTGGCACCAAAGGTGGTGGAATTGGATAAGCCTGGCTTTGTGTCACATCCACTCGTCTGTAGCGTGACATTGTCACGTTATCTGGTGACGTGGTTTTCACTAAAGGAGGTGGCTCCTTAACCGACTGAGTCCCTAAGTACCGCCTTAGAGCATCTTCATCCGAAACAGGGGACTTTGATTCGGGAGGACTAAAAGCATTGTTTAGAAAACTCTTTGCTGGGGCCACCTCGGTGACGCTGTAACATCTCTTTGGCGGGCAGTATTCCCGTCCAAGATCATTTGACATTAGTCGCTTGTTTGCATTTACAAGTGGAGATGGAAATGAGTATGACTTCACGCTGCACTCATGTGGAACTACTTGGTGTTGGATATTAGTATAAGACACTGGATTTCCCGGAAACCTCGAAACACGTTGAGGCATTGTTTCGTTGTAACGAGGGAGTTCGTCATGACTGGTCATAGCTACATTTGATGGAGCGCCGCAAAGTTGCGTGGGATTCGAACTCGCTGTTCTACGATACAATACTGGAGATGGCGGCTGCGCTGTGTTGAGCGGAGAAGTCAAGCTCGACAGGCCCAGTGTGGAGGTCTTCGCTATGAGTCTGTTTTGATAAGACAGACCTGAAAGAGAAGACAAAGTGGATTAAGAAACTAATCTGAAATATGTGGTTTAAACATATCAAAAATGATGTGCTATTCAAAGGGATGCCCGATACTGGCGCACGACGATGCCGACTTTGCCACCATGAACATATGGTGATATGTGCACGAGGTTCACACTTTAAGGTCCTTCGATCTTGCATCATCTAGTCTAAAGTTGCAACTCAGTTCAAATTTCTTGTATCTACGATGAAAACCGTTTCTATCACTTACAGTCGCACGGATCTCTACCTTCTTTGTGTTCTTCGAATCACATCCGTTAAATTAGATCGTAACAAAAATATTTGCGCTCCTAAAACCTGGCGTGCACTTCGCAAGAATGCAAATAATCAACACACAACCTTGTTCTTCAAAAACCATCAAGCGTGTCGCTTTTGAAACTCGAGAATGTGTCGGTCTGACAACTCCGGAAACGTATCAATAATGCAGTTTTTTTCCGTGTCATGTTTACGAACACCGGCTATGCAATATCGTGATAACAGCACGAGAACGAGGCCTTGAGGGTCATGTGCCACTCAACCATATCCTGTACAAAAATTATGCAATACCTACTGGTGTTAAAACAAGTAAACATGAGTCAGTGAATCGACTTTTTCACGCCGATATCATTGTACAATTATTAAATTAACGCGCTGTCTACTCCAGTTCAGAATAGCTATAGTCGAACGATTGTTTAATAATTCCATAGTTTTCGTGTTTGCTTTGTATTTATAACACTGTGGGCTGGCAATGTGTGCAAAAACACTGGCATCCATTCAGCTGATATAATTACTACTGTCAACAAAAAGATCTTATCGCTGTCGGTCGGTTTTTGCTTTTTTTAAAAAAAGGCAAAAATAGCTGCAATTTGTGTAAATTAAAATCATATTGGCTATTGCTTGTAGGCAGGTCTCTCAGTTATCGACAAAAAAAGTGTGTAAAAATTCACAGACTAATATTAATTATTGGAACTCCCAGGGAAAGCCATGCGCTAGCTCCAACTTAGTCCAAAAGACTGGATATGAAAACTAGCACAAACACAAGAAATATACAGCCAGCTCTTTGACTTTGGTTATACTAGAATTTTCTCTTAAACTTTCGATGAATAAACATTATATCGAAGAATACGAAAGTGTTTTAAAATCATATAATAAAATCAACCAAGGGATGACAAACAATTTTCTCCGTCATAGGATTGGACTTATTAAGCTAACCTCTGAATCTGATTCTTCGTCGAAGACCAAACGCTCGAAAGTCACAGAAAATTGTTTTGTCAACCCTTGGTTGATTTTATTATACGTTTTACTTACCCGCCGACGCAGTCTACAGTTACACTATTTACTAAGTCTGTAAGAGTTTAAAATCATTTACTTTCTAACACTTAACAAGCATTTATTATTACACGTATACCAAGAAAGATGGCTGCTGTACATTTGACCACAATGCCTCGCGAACCTAACTCAGTAAATAGACCATTGTTTGGGAAACGTGTTTATGCCGATCAACAACAGTGTGTATGGTAGGTTTGAATTTTTTAGATCCTTATCTGTACGTTTTAATGAGCGTTTGTTTGTTTTTCGCGCGCTAGGAATTCTGGGTAAATGTACCGGTCGCCATCTTTTTTGTTACGGCCTGAATTCAGTCATATTCTTTTTAAAAACTGAACTCCACCCTATACTACAAGCCATCGTAACCTCACCGTAACTAACTGTTCACTGGCCGAATTAGATGTACTCTGTTCTATTGTTAATTTTGCAGAAGAGAATAATCAGAATAATAAATAAGAGTGGTTTCCTTGCTCACACAAATCCAATTCTTATGTTTACAGTTAGAAACAACAGCAGTCTCATAAGTTTCCAAGATATGTTTATATTAAATAATCAAATTTATAACATAGCTGGCAAATTCGTAGGCCCTTTCTGTATGGCGTGAGCGTGCACCAAATCTGAACATATGCACGG
>JANSTR010000008.1:26035-38384 GCA_025434805.1 Antipathozoanthus remengesaui | reverse complement strand
ATCTCACTGGTTCAATGGACAAATGGATAAAAAGAAGAATTGATTTCCCTACTAATGATACCCTCAAACTGATGGCTGCATACAGTAAAATGATGCATTTGCTGCTGCAGTCAATGTAAGCAGGGTTCTCCCAAATGAGGAATAGTAGGAGGAGATAAAATTGAAGTAGGGGGAGAAGTTTAAGCCAAAGTAATGGAGCATTTTGAAAATCCCTACATATCCAGTTTTTTCAGAGCACTTTAATGGACAAAAGGAATCTAAACTATTCTTTCAAGCAACCTAACTCCTTTCTTTAGTTACGATTTAAGAGAATTGGCGTGTTGCAACAACCTCGGTTTTGTACGTTTGTTTTTTGAGTTACAGAAAACAATACTGAAAATCAAAACATTCGTTCGCCTCACAAAATATAAAAGGCATTTGCTCTTCTGTGTTTATAATGGATGTACCAAAAAATATATAAAACTTGTAGCTGGCGTAATATAGTTTACTACAAGGAGAAAATTGCCGGTCGCCGTCCCTTCTGGAGAACCCTGTGTAAGGCCCGGTGGAGCCACTCTGGGTACTCCATTTATATTAGTTTGATCTATCCAACTTTTGTATCTACTTGGTTATCCATCAGCTTGGTAAAAAGCATGAACAGATGAGAAGACAGCTGGATCAACAACTGAAGGAACTAGAGGAGAAGCGAAAAGTGTTTGAGAAAGAAAAGGCGACATTTGAGGAAGAACAGAGCCTGGTAAATGGCAAGGGTTTGAAGAGGTCTGATTCGTCAAGCAAATCACTCAAGTAGGTGTTTAAGCATACATGTAGAGTACTTAGTATTTATTATTGTTCATTGTATTTTATTTTATTAAATATTTCAAAGTTTCATTATTAATAGTGTTAAAATTAACCCAATTCTGTGTTTCTGGTCACTTTTTAACCAGCTAAAACGTTTTAATATCATATTTGGATGTTCCTTGCTATATATACATGTATGTATGTAATAAATATTTATATTTTACAATGACTGACAAAACAAAAAAGCAAAGCAAGCAAACGTGGCCCATTTATTTATGTTTTGGTTTGTTGAAAATCGGCCATAAATGTATGTTCAGTTGTTCAGTAAGACTTGTGTCAAGTCAGCTTGTGTGAGAAAATCTATTAACCGATTAAGTAAGTACTTAATTATGTTTTTTCGACCAACTAATTATTTGTTTTAGAATTTTTGCATTTACCATACTATTTCGTGTGGCCTAACATCTGTAGTGTATACAAAAAAGGATTGATGAAAAACTAAAGTACATATTTTTAAGAAAACATATACATACACATGTGGTCAGCAAAGACACTTAGGACGCGTTCGATTGACCCTATTCCGGAATAGGAATATGTGGAATAAAAACTTTGATCGACTAAATGAACTACTACATGTATTCCAAGATAGATATAGAAAAAATAGCATCTTGGTTTATAAACTCGTCCCAATTGTTAGTTCTACATAATTATTTCGATGCTCCCAGAATCTAGACGGATCCTTGAGATTTTATTCTTTTTCCAGAATAGAAGGAATAGTGTCAATCAAACGCACCCTTAGTGGCAGTAGTACATAACATTTATGTTGCAGGAATGTTTTGAGCTCTTCAGTAAGTTTATGCAGTAATGGCAGTGGTGTACTGTCCATCATTTCTGTCACGGTTTTTAGCACCTTTGCCCATTGTATTCTCTAGAAATTGGTTGATTTGCTATGCTTGATCCGTATCATATCTTCTGTACCTTGTAAAGAGAACAATGGACTCACTTCAGTTTTGTCATTATGTACATGTCTGGTGCTGTGCAAATTGCATTCGCTAACTAGTACATTCAGTTGTGTGGCAGCAATACCTTTGCATGTTAAGACACAAAATTTATGTGATTTGGAAAGATGACTGAGTACTGAGCTGAATATAATTGTCAAGTTTCTATTGATATTTATTTCAGAGGTTTTGCTTGTACACGTGACTGCTGGTCACTTCACAAACTGTCCTTTTTCCACCAAATAATTATTCAGTTGACGTTTCGCACTTGGCAAAGAAAAGCAAGATGAGAAAGATTTCTTTAGTCAAGAAGAAAAGCAAAATAAGGAAGGTTTCTTGACACCTTTTGCATATTACTAACCGTTCTTGCTTTTCTTAAAGTCGTGAGCTTGGTCAGTGGTGCATGTGACGTTTTATTTTTAATTTGTCAAGTACAGTACTGTGGTCTACTGTGTGTGTGTGTGTTGTGTGTTGTGTGTGTGTGTGTGTTGTGTGTGTGTGTTTAACTGTCTTTGAATGTGTGCTGTGCTCATTGCTTACTTTTTCGCATCTTTGTGAATCATTAAGTTGAACAGGTTAATAGTGACCTAAAGTATTTACCCAGCCCCTTTCAAACTAACTGATACTGTACTCCTTCGCAAAGTCCTAAAGCCATTATTAAACCAATATAATTATGTCTGCAGTTTAGTGCATTAAAAGTGATTGTGATAAATAGATCTGATACCTGGTCAAGTTTAAGTCATCACATAAAATATAGTAATTTATTTACGTAGAGAAAGAGAGAGATGATATTACATCTCCACGCAGAGATACGAAATTTCTAATATATATTATATAAACACGAATGAAATACGAAACCGTTTCAGTCACTGTCAAAAGCTCCTCTGTGCTTTTCTTGCCTTGCAGCGATGGTGATCTTTTCACTTGCAAGACAATGTCCATTTTCTTGCCACTTGTGAAAATGTCTTTCCGTGCGAAAGATCACCTGGTATTTTATTGGTTTTTTTATACTGAATTAATGGTGTTATCATACTGTTGAGCATTTATTCAACAAATTTATTTTTGTCATGAAATGAACAAGGCCATTAGAAGAATACAGGATTAAGATCGAGCCTTTTTCACATACTGTAATCATGTTAAACAACAATCCTCCTCTTCTGCTCTTACGAAGGGCTGGCGCTTAAATCGTCTGCTGAAACTTTTCACGCTTATGGCGATACACACAAGTAATCAGCTCTATGGTTTGGCGTATTTGCCGACGTAAAAAATGTAGGTTATTATGGAAATAGCCATCAGGCATTTTTTAAGAACCTGACTCGTTAGAAAAAACTGTATATTTATCGCAATGCTATTCTCAACCATGCGAAGTCTCCAACGAAAGGTCACCTTACAATACTTAACAGCTTACTTAAATCTTTTTTCCTCAACTTGATAAGCAAACTAAGATTTTGGAATTCCAATACCAAATATCTTAAAGGATTTACAATGACCAACATTTTTTTTGGATTATGTCAACGAATTCCCTAATTATGACAAACGGATGGGCAAACTAAGAAACACTGAAGAGGTTAAATTTGTGTTGTCGTCGTGCCGATTAATGAATTGAATATTGGCCACAGAACTTCGAATGGGCTTTATAGTAACCAGTCGAGAAAAAAGTTTGACCGTGGATAATGGAAAATTAACTCATGAGGTTACTTTCGAAAACTGAACAATGTGAGATCATGAGAAAAGTAAGGACTTCTATTCTGTCTTCATTTTTCTTTTTTGCAGTTCTAAGATAATGGATTTTCTATGTAGTAAATTTGCGAAGGTAACAGTCTTGCCAACAAGGTGTGTTAAAAACACTCAGTCAACTGTAGTTTGACCCATGTGAAATTCATACATTTTTACAAATCTTGATTTTACTCAGTTCAGTTCTTTGCTCTTCAAATCTTTGCTTCCGTTTTCTTCATTTAAAACAATTTAGAGAAGCCTGTCCGTAGAATAGCCCAAGTACTGCACAACGGCTCTAAACTCACATAGAGACCCAATTGAAAATAGCTGACTGAGTGATATGGTTTGTATCCTGTTTGGTAATTTCAGTATCAACGACGTATGGTGTCGTAGTTTTGAGTCTTGTCATTGTTGGGGGCCCTGCATGCACATTATTTTGAGTTGTTTGCAGCGTATTTTGCAATCCCAGGAGTAATTCGGAAAGTACTGGTCATTGTAGCAGCTGAATATTTTGAAGTGATGTCTGATTTCATTTATTTCATTTAGAAGCGGGTTGATAAATGTGTTTTTGCAAGACAATCTTTGGACCCCTCCCTCCTCCCTCCCCCCCTCCCCAGCACTCCAGAGCAGCAGAAATGTTTTATTCCCGGTAGATATTGGCCTTCAATTTTCAGGACCCCCATTTTCTCCTGCAAACCCCTCCCCCATCCTCAAAGTGTTCCGTTGAACTTTTAAAATAAACAGTCCCCAGAATTTCTATGTGCAATTTGGTATTTGTTTCTTTCAGCTAATATTAGTTAATGTTCAGCATATTAGCTTGATTGTACAACGGTGACAATAAACTGTGTGTGAAATGTGAATGATATTCATTGAATGTAAAATAAAATAATCTTATAAGAAAACAATTTTGGGAAATTCAGTTCGCTGACGGAATTGCCCTCTGACGGAGTGTTTTTCAAGGTGGAGAAATTCAATGACTTTTTGTTCAAATAGAAATTAATTAGTTTAGAAACTTCCTTCAACCCAGTTTGAGAGTGTATTCTTGCCAGTTAGTCAATCAAATCCCCCAATAGGCATTTGAACTGACCTCCTTGCGCTACCGTCAAGCTCTGCAAATAGCACAAACGTACCTTCCCTGCAGGTTCCAAGAACTGGTTCAGTTGTTACAATGGCCAACTGTGAATTACTCCCTTCTAACGCAGAAAGTTTGCCGATGTTAGATTATGATAACTGTGATTCCGCGTGGTTGATTCTTACGCAGGGCGGGTCGAACATCACCAAGACAAGTCCTCAACGGCATGTTGTGTTTCTCCGCTCACAGCCTACAATAAATTCTTTCTCGTTAAAAAGGTAATTTGCTAAATCATTCAGCTTTTCAATTTAAACTGCACAGCACCTGCACTGTTCCGGCAATGCTGATCAGTACAAACTAAATATGTGGAGTCATAGTGATATAAGTTGTTCAGTGGTATTTGTAAAACTTGATTCTGTTGTGAATTAAAATGCTAAATTTGCTGTTTTTGCTAAAGGCATGAACTGCGTAACTTAGTAATTACTTTTCCCACCTTTACAATTTCTGCTCAGTAAAGTCAAAGGATTTAACGCTATATTCTGCGTTATAATGCATAACCTATTTTGGAAGCGTTGAAGGGAACGATAAATGGATGGGAAGGCAAGTCCATCTTTTTCCCGGCGTTCCGTTTCAGTCGTCTTAATTCTAGCTATACAGGTCTGGATAGAATTTGTGAAGAAAATATTCCTTACGCTACCTTGATACAGTGATACTGCAATTCACAGCCATTTAGAAAGAGCTAGTTGAACTTGTAACGGTGGGAAAGAGTAAACTTTTTAACTTCTAACCATCATTCGTAAAACTGCCAATTATAACAAGGAATATTGTTTATATGCAATAACATTCTCCCTAAAGCAAACTTACCTGTATATCGAAAATTAACTCTAAACCTCCTTAAATCTCAGTAAACTTAATGTATACAAGTGCAAGGTATTGTTTAAAGATTTTACTCTAAATTGATAAAGTTTTGTTCCGAGCTATGTTAAGAACTGAATCAATTTTAAAATGAATAATCGAGTCACAACAAATACAGACACTGTACACTTGTATATGACGTGCTGCTGACGTGGTGTGTGACGTATGATCGTTGTGAAAGTGTGTACATGTATGTCGTTATAGCATGCAAGTAAATTGTCATTTGTGTTGATGCTCCGAAATTATGGCCTGCTTGTGCCGTAATGACGTGGTTATAAATTGTTGCATAAGATATGAATTCAGGGCCTTGTATGTGGTGAAGTCCCAGTCCAAGTTGCATGAGCGGTGTATTTTTTAGTTAGTTATAGGATTATACTAATCATGTACGTCCATATGTGGAACTTTCTTGCCAGAACAATATCTGGTTTGAAACATTGCCAGGTGCTTGTGTCGTGTCTAAATATCATCAACCGTTTCTACGAAATTTCTCTTTCGGTAACTTTGGTTTTCAGAACTCCCTTTCCTCTCCCAACAAAGGAAAACTTTAAAACGGTCACATTCTGCTAGCAATACTAAATATTGAGCTTCAACGTTTCCTTGGCAGCCTTGCCCCCCAGTGGTTAGGTGTATATGTAATAGTTTCAGCACGGATGTTGCCAAGTATTGCTTTTCTCAGCGCATTAGGTGTGGCACTGATGAAGCACACAACAACACAGTTTCACTCGTTGAGACAAATCACTTGATGTCGAGGTTATTACGACCTAACGAACACATTGCCCATCTCTTTCAATAACCCTTTTCACGGTTCCCGAAAAGTATCCGGGCTTTTGTGTTGTATTGAGGCAACGAGAACGGCTGCGAAACTTTTGAGTTACTGGTTCCTCAACCTCGTTCCCAGGCTCTTCTCTCTTCTCGGGAGAGAGAAGAGCCTGGGCACGAGGTTGACTGGTTCCTTTGTCTTTGTTAGTCAAATCCATCTATTTATTTTATGTTTTCGTGAAAGTAGGCGAATAGTAAAAACTAGAAGCCCTAATTCTTTAAGCCGAACGAAGATCATGTTAGTTTATATTCCGGTGTTCACGTTCTCTGCAAAACCCCAAACTTGAGCTTTTTACGTTCTGTTTTTCAAGTCGACGGTTGAGAAATGCCCAGCTGGTTGCACTCGATTGTGAGATTATTGTATTATGTAATTAAGTCCATTGTTTTGTGCCGTTCTCGTTGACATGCGCGTTGTCGTTGCTTAAGTACCCTATTAACGCTGATTTACAACAGTGCATGTCAAGTCAACACTATAGGTAAGTTCATTGCCCTAACGAGCAAGTTATACTGATGAGTGAACTGCGAAAGTTTTGCGCGGAAGGAAGCCACTTAAATGCTGAGTCAACCAACTGATCAATCACAACTTTGCGCGGGAAGGTTTGAGGGGGCGCGCGCGCCGGTTGAGTACATACTTCCCCTTTCATTGCGTTAGCCAATCAGGTTGCATGATTCATCCCTGCTGTGCGATTTTCCTCGATATCAGTGCGTGCTAATGATGGGAGCCGTGAACAAGAGGGCTTTTAAGATGAGCTTGGAACAGGAAGAGAACCACATCACAGCTCGCTTTCTCGTTCACTGACCACCCTTTTAAACGTATCTGCGAAAAAACCTTTTCCTTCACTGATCGTTATGCATGTTCTTTTAAATCTCTGTGATCCTATGACAACCTTCCGAGCACATTTCCGATATCTCCCATGTTAGGTTTCGACCGGTTTCAACAGGAAAATAACTATATCACAGTGCCGTCGCTCACTTGTTCACTGACTTGCTTTGAAATTATCTGAAAAGTCTGTATTACGTTTACGACCAGTTTCCATCAGTCGCATCGACAAGGCAACTGGACGAATCTCATTCACTTTAGATGCGGAAACAACTCGTTCACAAACTTGCTTTAGAAGTGTCCTTCTCACTTTCCTTTGTATGTCCAACAGTGACCAACAGTTCGCTTATTCACTAATGTGCTTAGAAACATCGTTCTCAGTTTTCTCTGTTATCCTCCAGTGGTCGATACATTAAACAACTCTTTCGCTCGTTAAGTAATTTGTATTAAAAATTTTGTTTTCACTTTTCTCTGTACATCCCCTAGTGGCCCGTACATTGACTAACTCTTTCGCTCGTTCACTAACTTGATTTAGAAATGTCGTTCTTTCTTCTCTCTGTACATCCCCTAGTGGTCGGTATATTAGACATCTCTGCTCGTTAATTAACTTGCTTTAGAAATGTCATTCTTTCTTCTCTCTGTACATGCCCTTGTGGTCGGTATATTAGACATCTCTGCGCGTTAACTAACTATCTTTAGAAATGTCGTTCTCACTTTTCTCTGTACATCCTCCAGTGGTAGGTACATCCAACAGGTGGGAATCTCTATTTATTCTGTAGCCATAGCAACGGTTCATTTTCACGTGTAAGTTACGATGTTTTCGCGCGAAATCTCATCTCATATAATCATTATTTAATGAGTTTCTGAACATGAGGGTCGCGTCACTGTTCATCCAGGTGGTTGGTTGACTATTTTAATATCCCATTCTTTCGGGAGTTGCACGGCGCAATTGACCTTAACAAAAAAGATGGCGACTGGTACATTTACCCATAATTCCTAGCGTGCGAAAAACATGAAAACGCTCATAAAAACGTACAGAAAGGATCTAAAATCTTCAAACCTGGTATACACAGTCATGTTAGTGCATGGACACGTTTCGCAAACAATGGTCTTCCACGTTCAGCAATTCGCTGAGTTAGGTTCGCAAGGCATTGTGGTTAAATGTACAGCCGCCATCTTTTTTGTTACGGTGGATTGCCTGGTCTGACGAAGCTTTTCAAAATGGCGGACGTTACTCTACAGATGAGTTAAGTAAGTGTGTAAGTTATTTTGCTTATAATCTAGTCCTTTTTAAATGAGGCTTTAATAAACAGTAAATATATCGGCAGCTTCTTTTGCATGGGCGTTGAAAGAAGAAGGACTCATGAACCAATAAAGAGTCCACGGCTACAATGCAGTAATTCTGGAATGGATAGGGCTGATGCTTTTTCATCCAGCCACGAGAAGATGATCGATTGTTTTATATTCTACTTTTCGCCAATATATTCCTTGGCACACTCAGTCTATTTAACAATTAGAATATAAGCTCGCAATAAATATATGCTTATAGTTCATTAAGCCAGTGGCGAGATGAACAATCAAACTGCCGATAGAAATTGAGAGCGAATATTCTAATTGTTAAATTAGTAGAAATTTTAAACCATGAAACAAACCATTGTATGAAATTGTAAAAATATAACTTGTTTAAAAAAAGTCTGCTGAGTTTCAGTTTGTTGTTTTTCGTGCGCACGGGAGACTCGCGTTCACGAGCAAAACAAAGTTTGGTTATCATTCAAGTTAAACATTGTCACACCATATTTTGTGAAGCTTTTGGGAATTTTTGGAACGGTTTTGGATAGGAGACTCGCAAACATCATTACAGTGGGAAACCGATTCCATTTCGGAATGGAATGGGAGGGGGTCTATTGCTTGATAGACTGTCAAACTGAAGTATTTGCATTAGATAGTCAGGACTAGATTTCTACTAATAATACATTTGTATTGTTCATCAGTGTGAGGGAATACCTCGCAGAAAAATACCGCTAGTATAAAATACAGCAAACCCCAGTCAACTACACAATTCGAGCGTTGCATGGCGGGAGCAAAACATGCAGTCGGAGTTAAGGGCCGCATTGGATCTTGGAAGTATACTAAAACAATTGCAAACAAGAAGATGGCGGCCGTCGAGTAAGGATTATATTTCTAAATAGTGGCGTCTCTTTGGCCTTTCTTATGTTCTGCACTCCATGTTTGACTTGAATTGCAATATTCTCTGAACATATACGTATGTATTCCATATATGAGGTTTGTTGTATTTCAAAACAAGCGCGGCATGTTTATAGACACGAGTCGTCACTGGATGCAATGCTCGCGGTGATTCTTCTGAATTTTTCTGGAGGTCGTGAAACTGTCTGCTTAAAATATCTCTTTCTGCTGTTAGAAATATGAAAGGAGAAGCCAAATAAACGGTGTGAAGTGTTTGAATCCCGGTCTTGGGACTTTGGTCAAATTAATTATTATTATATCTACAGCCCGCTATTTCAATATTTGTAAACAGTATCCGTGGGAATTTGAAAATCTAATAGTTAGTTTTAGAGTACACAATCAGTTCAAAAAGTGCTGCACTGTGGACGTTACCGTGTTGATGTCGTTAGATCATTGTAGTCTGAATTATGGCGTGATGGTAATAAACTTATAAGTAAGTTGGATTTTGTTGTTGTTCACTTGTTGGTAGTCAGTATTTAAAACAAGGCAGATATTCTTGTTGAGCAGTATGGCTAATTCCCTAATATGTATACAATATCCTCCTTGTTACACGTGTCTCTCACTTTGGTTCTGGTGTTGTGTCTTTTGTTTCATTTCTGTCTTTTGTTTCTCTCATAACATTAGTGTAATCAGTCTCATTCTAAAATAAGTAAATGCAAGTAATGAAGATCAAAATTAAAGAGAACTCCACTATTTGAAAATGTATTATAGTCTATGGGAAGTATTAAACTAATTAGACACAAGCAAATTTCTCTTACCACTGTCTTTTAGTAATCTTATTTGGGGGTAAATATTATATTGTTGAACAATTTATTTCAGGGTGGTGATTGGTGATTGTAATAGCCACATCCCACCTACTTTGAAGGGAAGCAAATGAAAATACTATCATGGCTGAAATATATGAACCCCTCTTTTTGACACTGCATAAGGCAGAAATACATGCAGATCCTATTTCCATTCCAATTGTTTTATGTTTATCCGGGGCTGAGATATTAAGAGGCGTTTCAAATTGCGATTAGAACAATAGGAGGCCAATTAGAAATAAAATGGCGTCTTCCCCAAGGACATTTAGTCGTAGTTTTCGCCAGTTTTCGTCGCTTTTTTGGCACCGTTTCCAATTGTTTTAGTAGCGCTACACATGCCAAAACTCCAAAGATAGAATATTTATCAATGCATTTTGTAGAATGAGAATTTTACTATGAATACTCGAGGTACGGACCATTCTTGCCGCCGGGACCTCCGACTCGATGCGATGGTAAAACTGTTTCAGTTGTTGGTTCTTCGGGCATCTGCATCACTGATTCAAACTGTTAGTTGGTTCTGTAAATTTGGGTAAGCTTGTTCGATATTAATGGTATGGTATTTTATTGTCTCAAAGAAGATTAAAATTTGTTGTAAAGTTAAGTTAATATGTATGGCTTCTTTCTTGGTGTTTGGCGTCTCATATTCAGAATTTTTGCGCAGGAATTAGTTGGCGCGTTCCCGTTAAAAGATGACGGCCGTCAAATTTACATCTTCAATGAAAACAATCATTTGTGTACGTCAAAATCTCTGTGCTTTTAAAACTGTGAGTTTCACACAGCATTGGCTAGATTCTATCTTTTTGCACACAGTTTCGGCATTTTTTCAAATTTTTGTATTAGTCCATTTTCGTTTGGCAACTTTGTATTTGTGTTTTGACCCCGTTTTGGTGGTTTTTCGGTTTTCCTTCAGTTGTTAAATTTCACAATTCGTGCGTTGCCAACAACATTTTAGTGGCTTAAAATATATACATAAAATATCCCAAAAAGTTGTTTCTTGTTTCAACTGTTTTTCTTAGTTTTTACCTAACTTTTACATAGGTTTTGAGTATTGTTTCTTCTAAATTTTAGACATAATTTTCCCATAGGCTTATTGTATTTTTTATAGATCATTGTCAGTACTTTTTTTGTAGGCTTTTAATATTTGTAGAGCCGATGGAAACTCAGTGCAAGCACTGTAACCAGAAGGTAGCTCTCTAACAGACCAGGCTCATTGAGGGTACTAGTGCACGCCAGTTGTGCGTAAGCTGCACTTTAAAGCATAAATGGGATGGCAAAAAGTGTGGCCTGGTAGATGTAAAACCGGTAATACTGCCGACTCTGAGAAATATCCCGCTCCGCTATACCATCTTGTCCGACGAGCATAAAGCAATTCTAAACGGCCAGTATGGCATTTGTGAGCAGTTGCAGTACTGCAAATGTTGTTATACCAAGCTTTATAAGGCTGCTTCAGACCTCATTCGCCAGCCATCAAGTTGCGTACAGCCGGCACCAACCGGTCTCAGTCGGAAACACTGTCCCACTACATGTATGTAGTATGCAAAACAACCAAAAAAAGTCGAAAACTGCCTGCTAAAGAAATATTTTCGTCAGCAATGAACTGTGCAAAAGAAGAAATTGGTAACCTAGCAAATGCAGAGGAAGAGCTAATAAATAAGATTGGCTGTTGTAGCACACCTCCAGTGAGTACAAGTATCCATACTTTACTTTCAAAACTTTGAAAAATTTAAAATGTTCACTCAGACCAGTATTGGACCATCCCATTAATTTTGGTTCCAAAATCAAAATGAAAATTGGACAATAAAAAATTATGTTTTGAAGTACAATACTAGTTTATTTCTGAAGAGAGTTTGAATAATGAACACACAGTCTGATTTTTCATGGCAAAGAACTGGAAAGGAATTACAAAACTTGTTTACTATCAGTGAGGCCTGAAAATGTTTGTGTTTTCAGTTGCCTGACAGAACATTTTGCTGCTAACACTGCAAACCAACCATTTTTTTTCACAAATCAAAGTGTTGCCCAGCTAGGAAACGTTTTGTTTTGATAGTTTTTAAGATTTTTTATTAGCATCCCTCAATGCAAGCAGTTGCATAGCAACACCCGTACCCTGGCCCGTAGCATCAGGAGAGGCCCGGGGGGGGGGGGGGGGGGGGGGGGGGGGGGGGGGGGGGGGGGGGGGGGGGGG
>JANSTR010000004.1:1680-12430 GCA_025434805.1 Antipathozoanthus remengesaui | reverse complement strand
ATTTATACAGATATATTTCACACCAAATTATTTTAAACTTCACATTAAATTTCTATTCAGAAGCAATTGATTCATTGATTAGATTTTTTTTACAAGAAATCTTATTAACAAAAAATCTCATAACTCCCTAAAATCTCGACATTTTCTTAAAATCTTTTCAAGGTCTAAAAATTCCTAAAAAAATCCGAATTTTGTATCTAGGCCGAAGGTGAAAACACGCTAAAATAGAAACACTAAATAAACTGCAATAAATTTGTAGAAAACACTGGACAATGTTTGGTAACCTTTGCATTTGATATATAATTATTAAAGTAGCAGAACTTGAATCCTTTTAAAGTTAGAAAATCGATTAAATGTTAAAACTAAAGTATTACATGTGTGTGAAAAGTTGTGACGTTTTGTCATAGGTTTATCTTTATGTGACTGCTCTGCTTTGCTCGTCTGTCCAAGTATCATCGACACTGTATATTGTGCGAAAATCTTCGAGATTACTTTTAATATTGCGTATGTGAGGAGACAACTTCTTTGTAGCCAAAGCTTACTGGTTGTCACTTACGCGTTCATTGTGTTCAGTACTTTCAATTTACAACAGTTAAATCACTATATATTATTATTGTGTAGTTTTTACTTGAAGTGAACTTCACTTCCTCAAGAATGTTACTTTAAAAGCTTAGTGACTGTTGTCGTTTTCCTTTTTCTATTTCAGATGGGGATAGCTCAGACAATGAGAAGGGATATCCTGTTCCTTATACCGAGAACATACTTTGTCAGTATAACCAAGGAGAACCAAATACAAATAGTAATATAGTCATGAAATGTTAATATTATGCAAAGAAACTTGAAATAAAGATTGTTATATTGACCGACTTGTGAGGACAGTTGTGCTGTAACAGAGTTAATCAGCTCTACTATCACCAGTGGCGAGTCCGGGCATGCTTTGAAGATATCAGTAGCAACTCTATCGTTGTATGATGCTTCAAGGTGTTATTTTCGGTTTGAGAAAAGCTTATTGTACCTCATAATACAGCCATGCTAACCGCCATTTCAAACACGCAGCTAGCGAGTTGAGCGATCTCTTTTAGCAGTTCTACGTTCACTGTAGGATCTTGTAGGATTACGTATTGTGTTTTGATAAATGAAAGTTAATAAATAAGAAATATCGTGACGACATAAGAAGTAATAATGTCAAAAATAACTACAATAAGGTTCCGAAAAGCGAAGCTCCGATGGCTTTATTGCTTAAATGTTTTGTAACGGGTGATTAAACACAAAATGCGAGTTCATGATATAGTCTTCTCAAGTGAGCCAAATCATCAAAGAATGCTATCCAGAAAGGGCGGCTACGTACTAACAATTCCGTTCATGATTCACCAATACATGTATTCGCGGTTGGCTCAGTCGGTTAGATCTGTGACAAGGTCAAGGTCAAGGTCCCGGGTTCAACCCCTGGCCCTGCTGAGGGTTTAATTATTTTGGGACCTTCTTTCGCCACACCCGGTCCGCGGACAGGGGCGTTAAACCGTTGGTCTAGCCTCTCGACGTTCTATCGGTGAACTTAAAAAGAACCCACGCACTTGTTGATAGCAGTGGGATAATACCGGTAATGTGGTCTGTTTAATGAGGGCACAACTTAATGCCTTGGACAGAAAAGTGAACCACTTACATACAGTGGTCTGGCTAAGAACCTCACCCACTGCAACAAATATTTGTTGTAAAAAAGTGGTAAAAAGCCCTGGGCATGGGGAGCATTATATATGTATATGTATACATGCATGCAAGCCATAAAACAACAAACCCTTTTTATCATTTCCAAAACCGATTACTTAGAATGCGCTACTGTGCGATAGGAACTAAATGTCGCGCGCTCGTTGGGGATGAAAGGATCAAACTAGGTCTATGTGGCAAATGACACAAATAGCCACAAGCAAAACCCCAAAAAATTGTAGAAACTCTTTTCTCTTTAGTTCCATCCAACCCCTTGTATAATAAAGAGCAGTCCTTGAACCCAGAAAGGATTTTTCTTGCATTTACCTTCTTCTTATTCAGTGTTTAGGAATTGTTTACTAGTGTGCCTTCATAAATTTTAAGAATTCGAAGTATAGAGAGTGGAAGAATACATTAGAACAATATTTAGCAACTGAACTGAAGTAAATAGGATGGAAATTATAGAGAGAGAGACGCATAGAAAGAACTTGACGAAAAAGAGATATTGAAATAAATCCAATCTTTATTTCTTGCAATTATTGCATAGTATAACATTTGGTATCAAATCAATACTGAAGAACATAAATGACAGCCTTCGTATATTATCGCTTCGAATCACCATATCATCGCATAGTATCATCGCATCATAGCTTCCCCCTTCAACTGCAATACAACAAAAAATTATGTCATTTTGGTTAAATTTCAAACATACGAGATTGGTACTGGTAGAGAATCTACTTGAGGTAACACCAGATAAGGAGTAACAACAACAGGACACAAAATTGTGATTGAATGAAAGTTGATTGTATATCAAACAAGCTCTGTATGGAGATCCACATCAAATACTGAAATTCTTTACTTTTTCAGCAATAACGCATATCAAGCGTCAAAAGATATTTAGTGCTCAAAGATTTTTGGCGCCGTAATGGTGTGCGGCGTGCTTTGTTGAGTAATTACTATATATATTCTTGAATTATTGTGCCAAATGTGCTCGACATGTTGCGGAAAGACAGAAATATACAATGAACTGTGCATTTGTAAGTTCACTCCGTGATATACCGCACGGAAGAGTGCAGGTCGCCACACCTGTATAAAACAAACCTGATGTCATGTCTAAATCCATCCAGATCTATCTAGATTTATCTACTTAAACTGATTTCATTATTTATGAGAAAAAAACAATTTAAGAACAGCCGAGAACTAATCAACATTGCAACATTTTAGAACAACGATCCTTAGGCAAAAATACCCGGTCCTTATAAAAATAATTCCATACAATTTATATTTTTAACGAACGTTCTTGTTTTCAAAATCTTGTCCATGCAATGAAATTAACTTCAATTCATGGAATGGAATGGTTTCTTTATACTCAGTCTCAGCACGGAATACTTTGTGTGGACAGCAATTTCATAAAAGGTTGACCAGAAGCATTACCAAGACAAAATAATATCACGACGGGAATTCTTATCAGTTTGGATATTGTTTGTTCAGGCCATTTTCGTACTTTCCTGGTTCGTTCTCTCCGTGCACAGATGACGTAGCCGATACAGATCTCTCATGATTCCATTCGTGCTTAGCATTTCCCCTTGGACATTTGATGAATCTTGCTGAGAATGTAGACAGCCTTAATCGTAACATCGCTGCCTACATTAACTTGTATCAACATATTGCATTGGCTGCTAAATTCGTAAAAGGAATTAAAACCAATTCTATTATTTTTTTTCGCTGTGTGATTTGAACTACTCGCCACGTACTCTCCGTGTACTCTTACCTACACACTCCATTAACAAGTTGTTTATAAGACTAAATATTTCAGGGCTCATTTACAAAAAAACCAGTATGTACCTGGTAGGTCAGATCTGTCAAGTATAACAATAGTACGTGTCGACCAAATAATATAATAAATGAACTATGATTTAATATTTTAATGAATTCATAGGTGTATATAACATTCATAATTTGTGTGTACAAATTGAGCCCTGTCCCTTGATTCCTCCTACTTACATGAACAATTATGATTGTAGCTCCAAAGCGCTAGTCTTGTTTCTTACCTCAATAATTGAGGTAAATGAGTACAATCACTTTAAATACTCACGCAACGCAGCGATTGCAGCTTCTATGGCAGTTTTGTTGAACATACGTATTTGTGCTGCAATAGCCATGGTCAGCCCACCCACCACAATTGTCATCTAGGTCCTCGCACGCTTAAAAGGAGATATACAGAACCAATACTCAGCGAGCAACGAAAGTATCAAAATGTCATGGATTTATAATTTAAACACTGCTTTACACGTATTCAGTCTGCTGGACCAACCCTACACAACAATTTGTTTTTGTTATAACATAAATTTCTGATTGTTGGTTTGGGCTGACACAAAAGAAGGATAAGAGATGTTAGTGAAAAAGATTATATTTTGCCAACCTAGTATCCTTAACTTATATTACAAGAACAAAGCTTTGGTCTCATATTATAGTAGGTGTTGCTGCTATTACTAGAAAATTTGTCAATCTGCAAACCTCAGGGTAACATGTATAACAAAAGCAACCAAGCATTGACAAAACAATTTTCCACTCTGTAAGGCGAGAAGAAGGAGGACATATCGCACTCGGAAACTGGGATAAAAACATGGAACATGAAATTTGAACCATCTAAATGTAAGATCAGGCGGGTTACTAGAAAGTCCAAACATAATATAGAGTACTGGTATTCCTTAAACGATGTTCCGCTAGAGTTTGTTAAGTACGCAAAATACTTAGGTATTACTATATTTGACGACCTAAGATGGAACAGACATGTTAATATAATTTGTAACAAAACTACGAATGTTCTTGGCCTGCTTAGGAGGAACTTATATTTTTGTAACTCACAAGTAAAGGAAGACGCATATATAGGCCTTGTACGACCACTGCTAGAATATGCCAGCAGTGTATTGGACCCACATACAGGTAACCTTACAGTAGAATTTGAGAAAGTGCAGCGGCGTGACCGGTGTGCTGCTAGGTTCGTAACATCTAATTACACAGATTACGAGCCTGGCGCCATGTCACACTAGGTTGGAAGACTCTTCAAGAACGTAGGCAAATTGACAGAATAGTACTTTTTATTAAAGGCCTACAAAACTTAGCCGCCTTACCACTAGATACTCTGACCAAACCAGTTAGGAGATTCAGACACATGCACTCCGACTATTTTATGCCTATTTTTTCTAGAACCAACTTGTATAAATTTAGTTTTCTTCCTCGCACTGTTAACGACTGGAACAAGTTACCACAATACGTCATCAATAAGAAATGCTCTCCTGAAATGTTCCGGTCTGCGCTGCAAGACAGCCCATTATGTTAATAATATAAGGAAAACTATACTGAGACAATAGAAACGCGTTGTGCATTACATTAGTAACTACTAAGGTGGTACAATAAAAGTAAAGTGAAGTGAAATGAAGAAAACTGACGTTCCGGGAGTTGCAGTTTCATGCGCAGTACCTATTATACATCAACCAGAAATAGGCCAAACGATGTGCGGTACTGGGTGGCACTGTGTCTGGAGGTTTCGTATTAGGATTAGGTCTTGCTATGAAAGGCGAAATTATCAGTCAATTTGAACAGGAATGGTGCAAACTGTGCGGAATACCGAGTGTCACTGGGTCGGTCGGCTAAGTATTGGTGTTAGGCCTCAATATTATTACCCAAATAAATGAATAGAAATTTTACGCACTCTGAGCGGTTCACTATAAAATCGTGCATTAACATATGCCAAACCAGAGAACAGTGGTTTTCGCGCGCTCTGATTGGCAACTCTAGCTCTGGTAAAAAGAGTCCTGGCAATCTTTTTAGTTTTCCTTACCTTTTACTAACGTTTGTTCAGTAACTATGCTCACATGGTGGGTGGTTCCTCCTAGAATGTTCTACAGTAATATTGGTATCTTAGTTTTCCTTATCTCTTACTAACGTTTATTCAGTAACTGTGCTCACATGGTGACTCCTCCTAGAATGTTTTACAGTAATATTGGTATCTTAGTTTTCCTTATGTTTTACTAACGTTTGTTCAGTAACTGTGCTCATATGGTGGGTGGTTCCTCCTAGAATGTTCTACAATAATATTGGTATCTTAGTTTTCCTTATGTTTTACTAACGTTTGTTCAGTAACTGTGCTCACATGGTGGGTGACTCCTAGAATGTTTTACAGTAATATTGGTATCTTAGTTTTCCTTATCTTTTACTATTAAACGTTTGTTCAGTAACTGTGCTCACGTGGTTTTGGTGGCTCCTAAAATGTTCTACAATAATATTGGTATAGGAAACCAATTGTAGAACTGTACACATTTTAGGTAACCTACTGATTATCAGTAACTGATATGTGTTTTGCTTCAGCAGTATGTAGTTGTCTGTTGAATTGTAATTTACCATAGACGCTTAGGTCCTCCATTTTCGAAATGGATGCATTCAAAAGGGCACAGAAAAAAGCACTCACCCCGACTTCAAAGAGAGAGCTGACGGGCTTGTGATCACTGAGTTTCAATTGTGGATGGCTACGGTACTTGATCTGCTTGATATGTTGACCTCGCCACAGCACTCGATCGCACCAGGCAGGCGAGCGTCCTTTTTCACTGAAAACAATATTAAAAAATGTTAGAGTTAAAACCCGTTTCACTGCCACACGACACTCTTTCGTTGTGTTAGTGGAAAGATTCATAATCACCTTAACCGTCAGCGCTAGCATCATCTTCGTCAGTGTTGTTGGCGTTACCGTTACAAACATCATTCCCATCACAATCATCATTCCTATGACCACTATGATCATTTCGATCACCAACACCATCATTCCCATCACCGTCACCATCATCACTATTACTCACCATCATCGCCATCATCATCACCATCATTATCGCCGTCACCACCACCATCATCATCATCATCATCGTTACCATTATCATCATCATCACCATCACCATCACCATCATCATCACCACCATCATCGTCATCGTCATCATCATCATCACCACCATCACCAACATCATCATCGTCATCATCACCATCATCATCATCACCACCATCACCATCATCGTCATCATCATCATCGTCATCACCATCATCACTATCATCGTCATCATCACCAACATCATCGCTATCATCATCACCATCATTATCATTATCATTATCATCACTATCATCATCATCATCATCATCGTCATTATCACCACCACCACTATCATCACCACCATTATCATCACCATTATCATCACCATCATCGCCATCATTATCATTATCGTCATCACCATGAACAACATCATCATCACTGTTAAATTACTATTACCATTAACAGTGTTACTAATAAACTTACCTAGAGTCCCAATTGTCCGTTCCTGGGTCATACTTGTACGTTGGAACAAAGGTAATAAAACCTTCTTGAAACCCAACGAAGCATTTCTTCTGGTCCATTTGCAGTTTCAACTGATCTAACTCAAGAAGTTTTGCCAAGTTTTTCGTCTGAATCAGCACTTTTACTTGGTCAGCATCCAGATCATTGATGCGGTAGTTCAAGTCTCCAAGCCAAAAGACAACGCTAAACAGAAGTTATTATAAGATATCAGGCAATAAATGACATGTAACGCATGCCTTGATTTTGCTTATCAGTTCTAAATTTATTTTCAATTATTCTCAATTATTTAATTCCCCTACCTATTGTCTATGTTTGTAACTAAATAAGCTGCCAATAAAGTTGTTAAAAAAGTTGTCAAATTCGTCAATACGACTACACAAGCATACATGAGGCAATTTAATGCTGACAAATGCTTAAAACATGAGACAATTGAAAATATGCATACATGAGGCAATTGAATGCTGACACATGCTGACAAACATGAAGCAATTGAAAATAAACCTGCAATATTGTTGAATATGCCTGTTATTGCGACCGCATTATTCCATCCCGTTGGTGGGTAGTATCTTTGCCACAATGTATGCTGTAGCTTGATAGTACCGTTTATTGCGCACGCTTTTCACTCTTTTAATCTCATTTATTATAAAAATAACAATTTCCTCAAATCTGATTGGTTCATTCCACACTCAATTTTCCCCTGAATCAGGCAGCAACACTGTCCGATAACAGCATGCTGCTTTGGCACCTTGTTACTGAGCAATCATTGCACTTGACTGAGCAGCTTATTATTGATTGGCCAAGTTGTTCACATGGCCTGTTACTACTAAACAGTGAACTGTCCATCATTCAGATTATTTATTCTCGGAAATTTTATTTTTGGAAAATGAGTTATTTTGCAAATTGTTATTTTTATAAAAATTGGTAATAGGACTGCCTGTCATTCAATTATGTACTCTGTAATAATTTCTCGTGAAAACAAATTTGATTCGGCCTTTGGCCTCATCAAATTTTGTTTATCACTCGAAATGATTACAGACCAAATTGGACTCCAGGCAGTCCTATAACCATTACATTTACTTACAAACTGAACAACCTAGTGGCTTGTTATTTTAATAATATAAAATCGTTTTGATTCTTGTAACCATTATCATAAACATCTTGCCTGGTTCTGCTACCTGACCACGCTCTGACGATAAGTAAAGCAACAGGTTGATTGTTTTAGCTCGATGAGTTGATCACAAATTTCTGAAGGGAGAATGGCCGCAGTACTGAGTAGCAAACTGCAAAGCGGATATCACTGATTATTCAACCAGTTCCCGTTCTGTAAGATCTCTTCCTTAAAACATTTTTCCTACCTTATTTTTCACCTAATTGCACGCAGATCTCATATTATCCGATCAGAAGAACAAGATATCCTGCAGTGATTCCAATAAGTGACCTTCTCTGGTCATCACATCAACCGCCGTTCGAGTTGCGAGGGAGCTGCGTGTCCGCCATTTTGAATGGTGCCGCGCAGAACGGGAACGAATCGAACCCTCGGCACTAGTCCCCATGCCACAATACAGAGCTCGTATTTAAGCATTGGACAAACATCCAATTTTTTTTCATTCATATTCATAATTTTGGACTACGAAAATACGAAAGTTTTTCTCATTTTTTGCTGAAAACAAAACCATGAATCAAGCCGGTCTGTCCTTTTTTTTTTTTCACCGTGTTTGCTTTCAGGATCAATCAAAGTTAGTATGAGTATTTTTGAAAGATTATAAGCATTACCTATTGCTTAGTTAGGCAGGAATCAAGTGTATATAAACGGACTCTTACAGTATTTTCATGGTCTTCTAGGACTTAACGTTTAAGAATCGTTTTGGATATTTTTTTCTCTTGCACAGAAAGTTCCAGAAAGCGGTGAAACAAGAGACAATAAAGGAACGACCAATGTCGTACGTCGACGAACTTCTCCACGGGTCACGCGATTTACTCAAGCAAATTCTGAGTAGCGCGGTGTACGGTCCAATCCATCAAACCTGACCCTATTTTCTTTGCCCTATTTCAGTCAAAATAACAAAATCACTACCCTACAAAAGCGGAAACCTTTTATGGAAGTAAAATTCTCCTCAAAACGATACTCTTTTCCAGACAGCCCGAAAACCATACCCTAAAGGACAGCACATACCCGTATAGCCTATTTTGGATTCTCGATAACTCTTAAGGTTCAACTGACGTCACCTTAGAGAGGTAAAATAATATTACTATGCATAGGTTAGCGCTTCGTGAAATTAATTGCTATATATAAAAGTGACTCATTTATATAATTTCCGCAACCTTACGTTTGGCTGTCAGTTGACTACCTATTGGTACCATCAGTATAGTAGTGGCGAAGGAAGCCCATTTTAGTCCAGATCTGGTCAGCGGTGAACTAACCCAAACATTTCAGGAAGCCGGAGGGTCGGAACCTAAAATTCTCGAAATAAATGTTCGACAAAGCTTGTTTGAGCTCAACAAAATGTTGTTTTTGATTATTTTCTTATAAAGGTGTGTCGAAAGGGCTTATTGTATGGGGTGTGCCGCGGATCAACCATCTCCCCGGCTAAATCTGCAAATTTAGGCTAAAATACAGCGAAGAGCAGGGGCGTAGCCAGGATTTCTAGGAGGGGGGTTCCAAATTGGTTTCAACGAAAACGGTTGGTCTAAAATCCTTAGATTTCTGTAGATACCACAGTGACGTACACTGTTCTCATTGTAAGCATAGAACAAAACGAAGAATTTCAGGAATCGAGAGTCCATTACACTCTTGCTGGGATAAAATCACTGTTAAAAGTAGGAGAGGGGGGCTCCTTGGCGCGAGAGGGGGCTTCCAGAACCGCTGGAACCCTCCCCTGGCTACGCCCCTGCTTTCAGCCCCAAATACGACAATTGCTGTGTTGCTAAATTCTCCTAAACTGTGTCCATAGCTTTCTTATAACCAGGTTGTAACGTAATCTTATAACCTTTATTCTCATAATCAAACAATATATTCTGTATGGAAAATGTAAGGAGAAGATATGTACTGATAAACTGGCTGGGGCTGAAAGGGTTAAGAGACTATAATTTTTCTAGTTCACAGTTCGCGACCGCAGTCTGAGTCACGGATCACGGGTTTTTATTTTCTGTTATTACGATTCACGACTAATAAATATGAGATTTCACAGCTTCACGATCAAACCCCTTCCTCCCCCCTCCCCCCTGAATGCAGGCCCTTCGCATCGTTCGTCATAGCAAACCTTGTTTCAAAACCTTGAAAACTCGTTTGCCCAGTTTGTCGACCAAGAGAATAATTTTCCTATGAAACTTGAAAAGAGTATTCTGACGTACAGACCCAGCTCCAGTATATGCCTACAGTAAATATTCGCTCCGGAAAGACTACGCGCTCTCACTCTGTTTAGAAAATAGGTGTCACCAATGAGAGTGTATTAATTATGGAGAGCTGGCAGCGAGCATGCAAAAAATAAAGTTATAAACGGAAACAAGTATGACTAGTATGACTGATCAAGACTAATTTCAGTCCTAGGGCGCTTTCCATTTATCAGAACTGGCCGGTCTGACCAGTACAATAGAGTGTACATCTCGAATGAGATCAGAAACTAAAACTGCTGTTGTTGGTCTTGATTTCAGATAAGAAGTATCATA
>JANSTR010000003.1:11126-23973 GCA_025434805.1 Antipathozoanthus remengesaui | reverse complement strand
AAATTCTAGTCATTATTTATTAAAGCAGTAAGAAATTGAAAAATGGTATGGAGTAATTAACAATCATGAGGGAATACTGACTGTTGAGAAAAAGCTACACCTAATGTATGCCCACTATATTTACATTTACTCGGCACTGGTGTATAAATTAAAAGCCTGCCATTTGTTTTTCTACACTAAAATCACATTGTTCAATGTTCAGGGGGACACGCTTGGTTGTGCATGAACCAGGAAGACATAGCAGTGCTAATCTAAGGACAGCAAATGATACCTGTTATCATATCCATGCAATGGTTGTGCTGTATTGTTCTCCTTTCTTTATTGAAATCAGTTCTGCTAGTCTACTATGAAATCGCTTGCACTCATTTGCCATTCCTCCCGTTGTAGTGAATACTAAGGGGGTAAAGGTTCCTTGCTCTACTTCTAATACTCTGCTCACATATGGCCTTTTCTTCTCTTTATTTCATGCTGGTGGTAAATTTGCTCAGTGGTCAGGTCTTTGTAGGACTCTGCATTTGGGTGACAAACCTTCATTCGAAAAAGGCAGAGCCTTGCCTATCCCCAAAACTACTAGCATGAACATCCAGCCGGGCATCTCGTACTTTGTTTGCACCCTTTGTCAAAACCTAACCTGTTAGTTATCTTGTTATCTCTCTCAAAATAAAGAGTCACCCTTCATGTTCATGAATAAAGAGTCACCCTTCATGTTCATGAATTGGGGGGCAATGGACCTGACTGGAGATAATAATAATAGTAATAATAATAATAATAAACAACAACAGTATCTCACATTGATTAGTACGTTTGTTTTCATTGGTTTAAGTTTCTTAATTTTCCATTTTATTATTCATTAACAACTTCTGTTTTTATATTACTTTTTATTAGGGTCATCCAGCCATCCCAGAATGCCATCCATATTTACCAAGCAGCTACAGCTCCTCTCCAACTGCCACATTCTACCATCAACCAGCATTCCACAGTCCTCCCAGCCCAGGTCGGCTGACTCCTTGTTCCTGTCCATCGTGTGGACACAGAGGTTCATACTACCCCCACAACTTTGAGTACCACCCACCCAACTCTGGTTACCATGGTTACCAACACTACCCACACAACTACGGACGTGGCATTACTTCAGCTAGGTAAACTTATGTGACACAAACAAACTGTTTTTATTAAATAGATCATGTTTCCTGGACCAATAGGTTCGTGACAAGTTATCAATGATTTTGACCACACTAATTTCAGAATAATTTGCATTACTTGTACGTTCTGGGACAAACTTCATCTTGTATGAAAACTTGTGAATATCCATCCAAAACAGTGGCCAGACACTTTAATCACCCAGGCCATTCATGTGAACATATGAAAATTTGCAAAATAACCTTACATCACATTTCGGATGGAATGAGACCTGCAAAAAAGAAACTGTAATTTATATCTAGACCATCTTAATAAAATCAAATCTTTTTTCATTCAAATAGTTTCAAGCAAGATTTTTTCTTAACTAATTTGATGCTCTAGATTTCAACCTAGAGGGAAAGGAAAGGGGCAGAATTATTGCAGCTCCATTCTTCATGAAACCGTCGCCATTCACATGTACCATTTGCATGGCAAAACCGGTTGGGATCAGTGGAATGGGTTGAGAGCTGTAGGTGAACTGCCACCATCTATCGCTATCATATCCTCAAGGTTAGCGCAAAAGCAAGTCAATGGAGCCTATGGAAGAGCTCAACAGTACAAATCTTTTCAGTCTTTTTGCTTGTAACGGAAATACAAGTTTGCTGTCTTTTCCAACAATTTTTCAATGGATTGTCACCTACACCATAAAATTTGAATATCAACCGAAAACTTGGGCTTTTCCATGCAAGTGGTAAACAACCGTTAATTTACCATAATTCCTTAGTTTTCCTTTCACAAATTGTTACCAATTTTCTTTAGTTTTGAATTATACAATTCATGTACTGTTAGAAAGTGCCATCTCAGCACATAGTTAACTTGATTCATTTTCAACCACCTGTAGGTTTTGATTGTGTTTTTATTCCATCATTATCAATAGTCAACACTATGCTCATGAGGCTCATTGGTCACGCACAGGTGATATTCACTTGCTGATCTGTATTTCACCAACTTTTGAGTTCTTTCCAGGATTTTCCCCTTCCCTTCAGTTCTGAGTGGCTTTGGTCTAAATCCTCTGTTTCCCTTCCTTTGCGGGTTCCAATCAATGATTGCCTGATGACATCATCTGCTTGTTTGCGAAGTGTGTTGCAATCCTCCGCCCGATTTGCATCATAGAATTTGCAGCTTTACACTTCTTTTCCTCCCATCCTTTACTTCCTTTCCCACAGTTCTTCGTTTTCAGTGACTTTGCCAGTCCATTTTATGTTCGGTATCAATTTCAAAATTTTTGAGGAAAGTTTGCTACAGTTTTTGTGTTATTGACTTCATTTTTTTATATTATAGGCCAGCATTGATTCAAAGACCACATACAGGTAAGACAAGGTCCTTGTTATTGCGTTTTCATCTATTTTTCTAATTTGCTGTTTTAATTAGGAATTTAGGGAGTTTAAATCGAGGGCAATGATATCGATAAACGACAGGTTTGAAGTTTTAGAAAGAAGGTCAAAACTCGGCCACATTTAGAGTTGCTTTTACATTGCTTTTTCTGGTATTTATACTTGACTGAATCATCTATTGGTTAATTCTGTACATTTAAGTAGTCCATTGTGCCCAACATGTATATTGTTGTTTAAACCCACTCATGTCCTATCTCATTCATCTGTTTGTTGCACCAACAGTTCATGGTGATCGGTATGATACAATTGTCAAAGGAAGTCCATTGTACGGCCAGCCGCCATGGTGGGGCTGGGGGTCATCTGACGAGGAAGTTTACTCATATCCTAATACATCCACAATGGTCGCTGGAGGTGAACAAGCACCAGGTGTTACAACACAACACATGGTCACGCTACATAAGGAGAAGCAACTGGCAGAACCAAAAACTAAACAGAATACACACTCTGTAGGCTCCGTCGCTATTGTTTCAAAATCAAACACTGCGCGAATTGGCAGGACTGTAAGAGAGCAGGCCGAATATGTGATCGTGAAAAGAAAATCCTCAATGACTAGTGGAAGGGTCTCTAGTGACTCTTTGTCACCCGTTTCAGAACACCATTCGACTTCTGACTGGGAGCTTGTTGATTCAGGTCAGTGGGGCGGACCGGGGCATGAACTGGAACTTGAAAAATTGAACAGTAAGATTAGTGATCAACTAAAAACGTCTTTTGAAGTCCCTGATGTACCTGAATTTAAGGAACTTCCTGAGAAACCAGTCAGTGTAAAAAAGACAAAAGAACAGGAAATCAGCAAGAAAGCGACAGTGCTGAGGGAAAATGACAATGAAAAGAAAAGCAAGAAGTCAGCGTCAAAGCTAAAAAGAAGATCAGAACCTCGTGTGGTGAACAAGTCAAATAAAGAATCTGGTGAGTTTCAAATCTATTGTATTCGTGACTTTTTTCTTATTGATTAATTTCACTCTTTTTTGTTCTTTTTCTGTATCTTTGCGACTTCTTCGCATGTCATCAGTTGTCCTGACTGCTTTGTGCTTCACCCACTCTGTTACTATTTATAAACATGTCAGTGTGCAGTGCAGCCAGGCAAATGGATGTTTATCACGTGTTAAGAGTTAGCCAATCAGCGTGTGCTGTTTCACGTGGTCTACAGGAACTATCCCACAAGGCGTCATGAGCTTTGTGACAAGAGATGTTGCTTGTTCACTTCTTTGACGAAACAACTTCAGCAAATAAGATATAAAACAGAGAAATTCTAGTTTTGAATTCAATAAAGGAGTTACTAACTTACAAGCCTTTTTATGACTTTAGCTGATAAATACATTCAAAGATGACGAATTTCTAATGACTAATGTACTGCTGGTGCGTGACAACAGATCATCTGGAGTCAAATCTACTCATGTTCTTACCAGCTGCAACTTGATTGGTGCTCTGCAACCTGTCTCTTTCTGATAGACATGGAAGAATGTAGTTATAAAAGACAAACAACAAGACAATTCATTAGTTCACTCCGAGCTTTGGATTCTCATAATCTATTTTCAGTTGTTTCTTAGTCAGCAGTTTTAAATAGCTTTTGTCTTTCTTGCTCCATTTGTTTTTCTGAAAAAGCTGCAATGTTTTAAAAGATAAATGTATGGCTACATGTATTTTTTGACAGTTTCGAGAAAACACTCCAGTTCTAGTCTCACGACAGACACCACAGAATCGGATGCAGACCAAGTTCATGGGAATCTAGTTGAAGGAAGTAAACCCCCATCTGCTGTCAATGTCTTCGGACTAACTGAAGTGAAGATCCGAGAGAGCATAAATATGGTATGTTCCAACTTGTAATGCTGATGTGGCACAAGATTATGAATTTATACACGTCTTTCATCTCCTAAGCGTACTTACTTTTTACGGCAGAAACCCCAGTTATCATCCAGCCCAGAGCTGCCTAGTTGGGTCCAAGAGTGGGCGAGAGCTGGTAAGTGTGTTAGTCCTTATTATTGATGTATCAATAGGCCTTTGCAACAAGTGATCACATGGTACAAGTAATGATATTCTGGTGATGGCAAAGGAATGTGACAGACTCCACTGGGAAAACAAAAAAAAATCATGCTTTTCTAGTTTATTCCCCCTTGTCACATTTCTTTTTCTATCTAGAATATCGTAATTTGCACCAGTGCATGACCAATTGCTGTAAAATGGGCCCTGCAAAATGCCTATTTTTACGTGCTTGATTTCTTCCAGTTTGTACGATTGAATCAGCAGTCTTTCGACGAACAAATTAATCACTGTTCAAAGCTCCCAGTCACCTACTTCTTTATCCGTGTCCAGTTTTGCTAACGGAACCTCGGAAATTTGTTAGTAATCGTCGCAATACTCTATGATTCATCAGTAAAGCCATATTCGACGCCACTGTTTGAACATTGTACTATTGACGCTTCAGATTTTCAAGACAAGTCACTGGCTCCGTTGTTTGGTCTGTCTGACTTTGAGCATCGCGGGAGACTATCGCTGCCTGGTTTTTTTTGCGGACAGTGCCAGCCATGTGACAATGGTGTGTCACAAGACTGTGACGTTATTTAGTTCTGGCTGTAAGTTTGTAATAAAAGAGGAAAAGTATGTCGAATTCCGTAACAGAAGCTTTAATGTGTCTTTTCAATGTAACGTGTTGATGAGGGTTTATTTGTAAGATTGGAAACAAATACAGGGAAACTATGTGGAATTTCATGAACAGGAGGTTCATGTGTCATTTTACTGTAACGTCTGCTGACAGTTCATTTGTAAGACTGGACACAAACAGCTGGAAACTACGTCGAATTTCCTAAATTGGAGCTACATGTGACATTTCACTGTAACGTCTGCTGACAGTTCATTTGTAAGACTGGACACAAACAGCGGGAAACTACGTCGAATTTCCTAAACAGAAGCTTCATGCATGTGTCATTTTACTGTAACGGTTCATCTGTAAAACTGAACACAAACAGCGGGAAACTATATCGAATTTCCTAAATTGGAGCTACATGTGTAATTTCACTTTAACGTCTGCTGACAGTTCATTTGTAAGACTGGACACAAATAGCGGAAAACTACGTCGAATTTCCTAAACAGAAGCTTCGTGTGACATTTTACTGTAACGGTTCATCTGTAAAACTGAACACAAAAAGCGGGAAACTATGTCAAATTTCCTAAACATGCAGGAGCCACAGTGTCTCAAGTCTTTTCATTTCAGACGAACGGATGTTGTTTAACTCAAACTGTGGACCAACACCCGATAGTTCGCTTACAAGCAGCTTCAACTCCACTGCTGACCCCTCCCCTCCACGGGATGGTAACTTTACAGGTAAGATCAATCATTTGTCATATTGTGAGAGGTCTTGTAACCTTTAAATGGTTTTCTGGTTGAGTTCTTTATCAGTTACATTTGATGTTGCCAAAACAGTTGTCCAGAAAGTCTACCTGAATAACTCCTGGTAAACTTCTGGAATTTTGTTATCATCAGCTAGTGAGCAGCATGTACACAAAATCTATTGTATCTTTCTTAATAAAGTTTTCATGTGGAATATAATATATTGACTATGAGTATTTCATTAGTGTATACAAGCTTCAAATTTCTTCAAGAACATTGATTGCTGATTAATGGAAGCTTCCGCGATTATGCAAAACGTAGAAACTCTTTACGTTACGATGTTGTTAAGCAATTGATGTTTTCAGAACCAAAGTCAAAGAGTGAGAAGAAGTCATCGCAGCATCCAACTTCCTCCCGGCCTAGATCTTCTCCTGCTTCGGGGAGAACTCGGACAAGTCCAGTAAGTTCAAATGCACTTATGACAAGTCTTGGCAGTAGTAGCACTTAGTAGTAGACAAAACAGCACTTGCACCATAGTGTAGAGGTAGATATACTTGCTTGTATGCAGATGTGACTGACTGCATACTGTAATTCAGTGGTCGACGAGATACATTCTAATAATTGATTGACAGTTAACGAAAGTTAATACTGTATGTTGGTTGTCATCAAGTTTGTTTCGAATCCTAGGAATCGAATGTTAGTCCTTCACCAAAACTAACATGTTAACTTGCTACTTGAGAATTAACAATTAATGCTCCAATTTAATTTGTTACCATAACTCCCCAGGACCCTCGGTAACTCGAAAACTCACTTTATCCAGCCAAGATCGATTTTCCTCTAACTTTCTTCATACATTTGCTCTAATTTTAGTCTCAGTAACTCGCCCGCTTTTTGTCATTTTGAAATATATAAAGTCACTCAATTTTAGCGTTTTAAGTTGAGTTGGCGGCACTTATTTTATGTAACAATCAAGGTACATGTATTTGCACAGAATTACAAAGTAACTCCACAGTTCTTATCTAATGAACATCCAATATTTTTTTCATGTAATTGATTACACGACTACCAATGTTATGTTGTTTTGTTATCGCATATAGGTTGCTTAACTGTCCACACTTACCATTGAGCGGCAGACTCTAGATAGCTAATGTATCATTACTTGCTACAGCAAATATTTCTTTTGCTTAACTCCAGTCTGGAATTGGTCGGAGTCACAGCGTTGCCTCAACGATGGTCAGCCGCCAGACAACTTCCAAGTCAAACCTTGCGAGAAGGAGCCACACAATTGCTGCATCCTGGAGCCGTTCAAGCTCTCACTCTAAGAACTCACATAGAGGTGGTTCTATTCTCTCTCAGGACTCACAGGGATCCCAGCGCAGTCTGGCAAGCAGCACATCAGGCGATGAGAGCGATGTGGAGTCCAGTGATCAAATGAAGCAGAATAGTTCCAGGAGAAAACGAAGCAGCGATGAAAAAAGGGAACACCCGCACACGACAGATCTGTCACGGGGAAAGAGTCCAAACAGGGCGTCGCCTGTTCCACGAGGCAACAAGGCGACAATGCTGAGGGCGGAGGCTGTTAAGGGCATAAAACCCAAATCTCATGGTGACAAAAATAAGTCAGGAAAATTAAAGACTTTGTCTTCAGGACTTAAAAAGATACCAAAAGGGATAGACAGCGTTGAAGATCATATTTCTCACTCTGTCGATCATTTGAGTGGTGTAGAGAGATCGTGTGATGTTGAACCAAAAGGTGATGATGTGGAGAAGACAGTGGATGAAATCTTCAACTCTGGCAGCAGAGTTGTGATTCCTGAGTCTCTTAAGATGGACAGAAACAACAAGCTAAACAGGACGTTTGTGTTAGGTGAGCGCTCTGTAATACAATAATAGTAATAATAACAATGATAATAATAATAATGATTATCAATATTATTGTAATGGCAATCCCATCCACAGTGCTCCGAATGTCAATTTATACTATTCTGTTTGCATTTTTTCTCTAAACGGTTGAAAGAAGTGACATCAAATGAAATTAATTAAGCACTTAGTTTTGAATAAATGGCACCTTTCTCCATAACAAGTAGAAAGGAGCACCCGGACGGCAGTCCAAGGTATTATATAAAATTGCCTTCCTACCACCTTCCTCCCAGAATGTCACTAAAGTTAAAGATTTCTACATATTCTTCATTGCAGAAGAGGGGAAATCACTAAGTCCCAGTTCCTCTCCTGATAGCTCACCGTCCAAAACATTGCCAGAACAGACCGGAGATGGATCGGAAATTGGTGACTGTAATAGAGACGATAGTTGCCACACCCCCAGCTTTGAGTTGCCAGTGGTTTTGCCAGCTAACAGTACCCTCCAGGGGAAAGTTGTTAGCCCTTCGTCAGCACCCAAGCCAGTCCCATTTGCACTTGTACAGTCATCTGTTCCATATGTTCCGTCTACAGATAACATAAAGCCGTTCAGCCCTCCCAGAATGTCCCCGGACAGTGCGCCAAAGGGACAGTTTTTGCCATCGGAGAGGCCTGTTTCACCCGATTCATTAGTTTCTGTGCCGCCGTCTCGTTCCCCGCCCCCGCCCTCCTCCCCCAGGGACGAAGCTCGCAAAAAAGTCCGTTCACTCGAGAGGAAACTCTCGTCAGGTTTACAGGCGAGACGAACCTGGGATGTGACAGATAAGGCAAGACAAACTATTCTTTAGTAACAAACATTGTCTCTTCTCACTTTTTGAAGCACGAATGTATCTTGTTTTGTCTAGACTCCTGGTAATCCACTCACATCCGAGTTTCTTGCCCTTGATGTCTGAGGTTACTTGTTTTCTTAATTTGGTACTAGCTCGCTTGCAGGTATATTTTCTTTTCGTGTGTTTGCTTGCTTGATTACCACCTGAATGTATACATATACATACAAGACATGATGATTGATGTATCTTTCCAAATTAATGCGGTCTCATTGGTTATGGACATGGACTCTAAGGTGGCTCTAAAGTGGCACTAAGGTGGCTTACATGGCTAAAGACAAATGTGGCATACAAACGGGGCCACCTCAACACATAACCTTGGAGTTTCGTCCTCAATTAACTTTTGCTTGTCTTTTCAGAACCGAAGTGGATTTACTGACTTTGCTACTTCATACGTGTACATATTTTCAGCCGGTCATTGAGGAACGCATTTGAGATTAGGACTGAAAGCATTGTCGTGAGATATAGGGGGTTAACATAATCAAATAATTTGTGATTTCATGACACGATGACAACGATTGCACTGCCACGAATAAAAGTCAGATATTGTCCCTTTTCGAAGATCACGCTTCAATATTTTTATATTTTCGGCAAGCAACGGAAGTGGTTCTAAACGTTGCTATTGTTAAATGCACTGTTCTGATTGGCTGTCGCCGTCAGATCGCGACGACTTCAAAAGAAAAAGTAAATGTAGACTGCGATGTGGATTGTCAATGACAGTAGTAGTAATAATTTTGTTGTGTTCCTTACCACCAGCCAGTAGAGGATCTGATGTTGTCCTCGATCCATGCTTTCACAGTGGAGTTACGACTCGCCTCGGAATCTGCCTTGTCAAAAGTCAAGTAAGTCAAGCTGTGTCTCGTTCATTCCACATGCATTCTTGTCAAGCTACTTGTCAGTATTGGTCATAGGAAACATAATTCACTTAGATCTGCATAACTCTACTGTATCAAATTTACCACAGAGTTCGTGAAGGAGTCTGAAATGGGGTCAGCATAATAATATGATATGGTCACAATTATAGTATGACAGTATGGTCAGGATAATAATATAATAATATTGTCAGGGTAATTATATGATAATATAGTCAGGGTAATAATATGTTAAAATGGTCAGGGTAATAATATGATAAATATGGTCAGGGTAATATAATAATATGGTCAGGGTAATAATATAATTATATGGTCAGGGTAATAATATAATTATATGGTCAGGGTAATAATATAATAATATGGTCAGGGCAGTAATATAATTATATGGTCAGGGTAACAATATAATAATATGGTCAATGTAATAACATGACAATATATGGTTTAGGTTAGTAGTTCCAACCATGTTAGTAAGTCATGAAGCGTTGAACACTTGTCAAAATGTACACAGTTTTCTTGCCAGTAGGAACAGTGTTCAGTCTAAACAAGAGCGCATAATACATTAATGCTGTCTAATAGGTTCTGGTCGCGTTTTGTGTTTATGTAGTCCACGAGAAAAATGCTTCCTCAATACAACAGTTTTGTTTTTCCTACAGAAAACTATACGAAGGTGAGAATGAAGCGCGAGAGACTAAAGAGAAAAGCGATTTGCAGCCAGGGAGCAAGAACGGACACCAGAGCGTAATTCCTGAATGGAAAAGTTCGCATGCGGTATGATTACCTCTATGGTAGATGAGGTTGGGGGCTTGGAAGAGGGATAAATATGGTGTTACAATTATGGTAGATGAGGTTGGGGGCTTGGAAGAGGGATAAATATGGTGTTACAATTATGGTTGATGAGGTTGGGGGCTTGGATGGAGGGGAGAAGGATAAATATGGTGTTACAATTATATAAAATTCTTACACTAGCTACATGTCGCTTGTTGCACCAATTTCAAATTCCCCTCCTAACCTATATACATCTCTCGACGGTAGCTGCATACAATTTGAAAACTGATAATCTGGCATTCTTAACCTCTTGGTTATTTCAGGTTGCCAGTACCATTGTCTTTATTCAAAGGCAAACCTGGAAAAGTTGGCTGGGAAAATGCATTTGCTATTCATTTTGCTCAAAGCAGTTGCGATATGCGCGAATTACAGAAAACCGAGGTTTCCGAAGATTTTTACTTCCCCTGCCGAAGATTATTTCAAAGGCCACAGGCGCGCCCTGTCTCTTAGCTTCCAAACGCTTTCCGAAGTTGTACCGAGGATCTAGGCGATCATACTTCTCAATTTTTTCATGTTTCTAAACACATGTTTCTAATATTCAGAAAAGAAAACAAAATGTTGTTGTTAGTTAAATTGACCGCTGTTGCAATATGTTTTCATGGACAAGGGAAGAAAAAACAAAAAGGATGCAAACGGAATAACATAACAATACCTGCTGTGATTGAACAAGAGTTTCGATATCCTCCGCTTACATGGGGACATCATGACTCAAATTCCCCAATAATCCCCATATAATGCTGTATTAGGCCGGGTTACCCCCCTCCTCCCCTCCAAGGGATGGCCGATGGTAGATGCAGTAGTTTTCCCGCCATAATCGTCGGTCGCGCGCGAGTCAGCGAGATTCCCGCCACTCTAATGCTGTTTGAAGCAGGTACGTACGAGCACCTCTCGCCTGCTCGTGTGATCAAGATTGACTACTTGATAAAATATCACACGGTTGTGGGTAAGACCCTTCTTCATGGTAAATAAAAAAATGAAAAAGTTACTGGCAAACGAGAGATTATGCAGAGATTAACAATCTCACATACTAAAATGTAACTCTTTTATTATTGATTAGTCGACTGTTGGATGAATAAAATTCGATGTTATTTTATTGACTGTTAATTCAATCTCTTCCTCAAGGAAATCGCTGGCATTTTTAGGAACTTGAGAAAAGTTGAGCTGAGGCTTCGGAGTAAGTAACATATGATTTGTTTGATGTTCGCTGTGTTGTGCCTGACTGTCGGCGGAACAGGCTTCGAGTGTTTAGCATGTTCGACTCATAACCCAGTGTCATGAATTCAAAACCCGACCAGACCTCTGCGTTGTCTTCTTGAGCAGGGCAACTGACTGCTTTGAAACTCGCCAATTTGTAATCTTGTAAAGTAGTTGGTGCTTTTGAATAGATTTTGGAAGGTGACCGATTCGACTGTACGGTTGTACAGTGTGTCGCTGGTTGCAGCTTCTCGGGATCTGGTTTTTCTTCCCCTAGACGTTCAGTTCCTGAAGAATCAAAGACCCTTGAACCTTTTGACTCTTGAAGCTTTTTTAGTTAATTCATACTTTACAGCCTACGCCCTCATTAACTTTGTTGCGACGTAACGTGTCACATACCGCTCAATACAAACCCAATGTCCACACGCACGAAACTTGACGTTTGTTGAATTCTCGTGTGATTTGAGTTGTAAAACGCCTTCGAACACACCTTATTACGTTCTTGCGTGTTTTGCAGAGAAGAAAACAAACTAATAGAACAGCTGCTCCGAAAAGTTAAGATTTTTGGGTAATCAGTTTTACGCGTTTTGTTTCAGCTATGGACCAGGCGCTGTCGACGCTATGTAACGATGAAACCACAAGCACAATTCAGGTTAGTGTTGTGTGAAATGATGGCACTGTTAATATTTTTAACTAGGGAGAAGGTAAGAGCTATTGGTGAGGGGTGGGTGGGATCTACCGATGAATCAATGAATGTCAACACAGCGAGTTGTCATTTTTTTTCATTTTTGTGCAATTTGATTTTTTTGCGCTCAAAGTATCTGGTTTGTTCGGCTTATAAATGAGTAACGATTCGTATTTAGCTGTGATTGCTCTTTGTGGAGTATAGAGACTCTTGAGTATTTGAGGTCCTTGAAAATCACGTTGAATTGATTGTCTGAAGTGCATAAACTCTGTAAAGGAGAAGGTGAAGGATGGAAGAGTGGGGATTGCAGAGACTCGGCACTGAACTCCAGTGCAGTACACGATTGTGAAAACAGAAAAGTTAAATAACAAGCACCAAGTTTCACATATGCTAAGCCTGTCAAACGTGGAGGAGGGCGGAGTCTGTCAAGTGTGATGGTTATGATCACTTCAACAGCTATCTATTATTATTACTGAACAAAATAGAACCAGCATGCAGGTGCATAGCAGTTTAATAGTCGATCCTGTCATAGTTAATTGAGTGCAATGGTTAGGAAGCCCGGCAAACTTCAAAGGCCCTGAAGCGAAACTGGGTTGGATGTTGAGACGGACTGTCACGTGATATTGACA
>JANSTR010000001.1:4068-17815 GCA_025434805.1 Antipathozoanthus remengesaui | reverse complement strand
TAGGGCTATCGCTCAGAAGGAATTAATTGGGTATTTGTACAGCACTGTAACTTTAACCATAAACTACTATATCTGTTTATTCTCCAGTGCTGAGCGGCCAAACCTTAATGGTTACTCCCTCTCTAAAGATTAATCAGTCGGTCATTAGCTGTATGGTATTGGCTGGAAATTACAATTGAACAAACACCTACATATCATATCCAATATCCATGTTGTATGCTGAAACAAAACATATTCATAGCCACATTGGTCATTATTGGTCATCGTTGCACGCAAGTTGAACTGTATAAACGGATCGGAACCCTTGTTGCTTGTGAAAGGTACGCCCAAATAACACTCAACAATGATCTTCTTACCATAACAGCCGTTACAAGGGGTGTAACATTTCCTCATAATTGACCTTGGGAGTTAGTACCTTTGGCTTTCAGTCCACGGATATGCGGATTTAGAATAGTATCGCAGAAAAGACAGTTAGTTTTTCAGAATGAAGATTTATGCTCTTTTCGTGTATAAATTTCTGGGTTCATAGTCTTTTAAATATTTCCACGCTGTCCACGAACGCCTCGTTCTCTCCCATTAAAATTGGTTCTCACGCTCAAATCAGTGCGCGTGATCGCCATCGCTTGGCAATCATTGTTATGAATTCAAGTTGCTATTGGACAATTAAACAAAACATTTGGAGACAAAACAGTGCCAAATTTCTTCTCTCGTTAAGTTAATATCGCGAAGGAATTTGGACGAAATTGAACATCACTTTTATGTATATCAGTATCTGAAATATGCTAGTTCTTTGATCTGTTGCTTTGCCTTGCCTCGCAAAAATCGAATTGTTTCAGTATTATGCATGAGATTGAAGGAAAGCCGATCATGTAGGGTGTTGTAAATCGCAGACGAGTTTCTAGTATATTTAACCCTTGATAATTTGCTGTCACCCATGCCTTCCATTTTAGAGAGCCAGCTCAAACGGAGGGCGAAAGTAGGGAAAACAGCAATATATACATGACACAGACTGAAAGAGAAAGATTAATTTAGATTATAGATCTATATGACCTTGAGCCGGTTACTTTAGTTGTAGTATATGTTGGGGGTTTATCAATGTCGTGCTAGTAGTTTTGCTCGTGCAATTTTCTTCGTCTTTTTTGTTCTTTCTGTACTATAGCACTGGGTTGCTTATAAATATCCGACCATTTGAAAGTAACCGGCTCCCTAGGGTAACTCTTCTAATCTAACGTAATTCAGTGCAGCGATGGCATTCTTAAAAAGATTAATCAACTGATCATTAGCTTTGCAGGCTCTTTTTGTGATCGTGACATGACAAAAGAGCTTTGCGCCATCGGTTTTTATTGCACAAGGGTTGAACTGTAAACAGACAGGAATTATTACGCAAACCTCCAGCACAGTAAGATCTTGAATTTGCTGAATTGAACCATCGTGTTTCCTTGCTGTTATATAATCTTTTGTTGTTTTATCAAACTAATAATATACATTCTCCAAAATTACCAGTTATTAAATTTAATACAGAACATCACGAATATATGCTGTGGGGTTGCTGTGTGGTTTGGTTCTTCGAAAATGGCCGCCGATCCTACCAAGGAGTCAGTTATTGTTCCTAAGCCCGACAGGAGTCTGTTGTTTGGCTGGTCGTTTTATCGTCCTCGAGTGCTGCAGTGCATGAATAACCCCAAGTGGTTCTTGTTTTTCATGTGTCAATATTTCTTTACCCAAAGTATCGCGGTCAACGGGGTATTCTCCGCCTCAATTAGCACAATAGAGAAACGATTTGGATATTCAAGGTATGTGTATACACAAAGAGCAAGCTTTGGAGATATTGAACTAGCATTAACCTAGGAGTAAGAATTTGGATCGAGTTTTTAGTTAACAAAAGGTTAACGCTATAAAATAAATGTATCTTAAGATTGTGACGTCAAGCGGAACCTAATCGACTAATACAAAATTTGTGATACAAATAAATATAATGCTAAATACGTAACGCAACATAGTCGTTTTTCTGGCCCAGTTCTTTAACAGGTCTTATCACGAGTATTTATGACGTAGCCGCTGTCCTTATCACACCGATTGTGAGTTACGTGGGAGCAAAGAGAAGGAAACCGCTGTGGTGCGCCTGTGGCCTTCTTACCATGGGACTGGGTTTTGTGATATTCGTTTTGCCTCACTTCCTTGGCGGTAGATATGAAGCTGGTAAGTACCACGAAATTGCTTGATACTCAGATGCGGCTGTGGATTATCGCGCGCAAGACCGGACAACTTTTGGGGAATCTGGTTTCGTTTTGAGTGTCCGATCAACCTGAAGAAAAATGTGGAAGCTTGAAATTTGTCTTTATTATTGCAAATGAACAAAGGAATAAATTAGTTGAATAAATAGAATTTGCGAAGGGTATCTTTTCGGGGTAAAAATAAGGTTTAATTAACCAGGCCCAATTTGGTAACTTTTTGAGTAATTCCGAAAAATATGAGAGTACTCCATCACCCCCACGGGAACCAAGGCGCAACCGGCATAGGTTTTAAGTTAAGTGCATTAACAAACTGACATATACTCAGTTACGAAAAGCTTGTCAATGCATGTGCGTAACGAACCGGGTATTCTTCACACTCAGGCACTGCCAGAAGCCAACTTTCTTCCAGTCTCTGCTCGGCTGTAAATCAGGACAACAACTCATCGGTATCAGACGAAACGTGTCAACGGTCTCCGTCCAATTGGGATTTCTACGTGCTGTTTCTTCTGGGAATGTTTGTAGCAGGTGCCGGATGTACTCCTATGTTGGCCTTAGGGATTCCATATATTGACGAGAACGTCAAACCCAAAGTGGCTCCTATGTACGTTGGCATCTTTGGATCGTCCGGAATTCTGGGTAAACTGGTGTTAATCAAAAACTATAGACTGTGTCGGCGTTTTGGTAAAACGTATGACAAAACCAAACAAGGGCTAACGAAACAATTTTCAGTAAATGTGTTGAGAAGACAATATATAATTTATGTTGCTCATATGTTAAGTCTTGTTTCCAGTCATCCTCGGGTCGCTACCATTGCCTGGTCATTCAGGCTTTCTTGGCGTGGTTGCCCAGGATTTTCTTTTGCCTAGTAAATTGCAGGACGGAAGGAACGAAGTATATAATTAACATACAAGGACAAGAAGAATCTGAGATACAAGTAGGCTCGGTATTCAGCTGCTGTTCGGAGATGAGCCCGCGTTCTCATCCTCCCCCCGCCCCTTCCCTCCTCCGAAGTCTTCGGGGGGGTGGGAAGGGCGGTAGAACGCAGGCTCATCCCTGAACAGCGGCTGGATGCCTAGCCTAAGAAATAGGATGCATCAAACATACTTGTTGTTAGCTAATATAATTTTGTTAAAGTTACTGATATTGTTCAGTAAGACATCTGATCGATGGTGACTGAACAGCCGGATTGGTGTGAATACACAATGTTGTTGGTTTTCAGTTCAACAACTACGTAAACCTTCAATTTATCCCAAGATAAGCACTTCAGGGTGATATATTGAACTCTCTTAATTTTGTGATTATTCACATATGATTGCAGGTATTTTGTAATATTTGTGTTTCTTTTTAGTTTTGAGCAACATTTTAGCAACTTTTTGAGTTTAAAAAGAGCAACTTTTCATGGATTGGCGAGTAGAAACTGTTCAGGCCAAGACTAAACCACTTTGCTTTATACTAAACTACAATGACGGGGCTCTATCTTTCGTTCATTGTCTCCGCAGGCTCACTTATTGGGTTCATCCTCAGCTCCGTGTTCCTGTCAATTTATGTCGACATTGGTGTAAAATCGATGCTAACTCCCATGGACGAACGTTGGGTGGGGGCCTGGTGGCTAGGGTTTTTAGTATGTGCAGTGGCGTGCGCCTTTTGGAGCTTGTGGCTGTGGGCGTACCCAACAGAGTTTCCACATACTTACAAGCTAAGAGGAACGTTGGTCAACAACCCGAAGGTTTGCCCTCGATAAATATAGCGGACGTTCTTTATGGGGCCGGGGAGCGTGAACTCTAGAATGTCAGGAAAACCTTATTGTTGTACTTTTGTATTATATGTTATTTTTGCTGTTAAACCGTGAGCTAAACGAAAGGTACTTTATCATTTTTGCTTTTATTTCTGTCGTGATTCCTTGACCTTGTGCTTTTGTTTTTGCTGATGTTTTTCTTTTGGCGGTTAATTATTACTACAATAATTTAACCACAAAAATTAAAACAGCAAAACACATAGATACACTCTCAGCTTCTCTATTAAGCGCATTCTTGATAGTCTCCTTTCAATGTAGCCCTTTCCAGATTCTGCTCGGCAGCTTTAAGCACTTTTTATGATTTATATTTTTAAGCAACAACTGTTTGGCAACCATAGGCTATATTGAACAAAAATGCTGAACAACCTTTTTCAAATATATAAACAAATTAAAAGTGCCGTTTGAATTCTAATCATCTTTCCACAGTAAAACGTATATAATTTTATCCTTTTAATCTATATCCTGTGGTCATTATTTACAAGAATTGGGTAGCCTGTGGACTCTGGTAATGAATGTGCCGTCAACTTTGCGGATGTAAGCAAGATAATCGTGATAACCTGAGTGGGCCAACTCTATCCTCTGACATTTGTAAACCAAATTATTTACACCTATTGTCCAAGTTTTGTAGCTTAAATTAATTTTTAAGTCGATTTCTGGAAATTTGAATGTTACAGTTTATAAAAGAGGTTTCGACTAGTCACTCACTTCTATCTTAATGTTGATTACCAATCAAGCGTAATCAAAATTAGACACACAGTCCCTAAAACATTCGGGCACAGTTCACAACCTTTTCGCCACCTGTCTCGACAATCCTCTTTATTTATTATTTCACAGTTCAAGTTGTCAATTAATGTTTATTGTTTACCGTGGCCGTAGGAGGAATCACCTGATTTGGGTTTAATGAAACTGGCAGACATGCTGAAAGCAACAAAGAGCTTGTTAACACACATTCCGTACCTATTCGTGACTCTGGGTGGCTGCATGGAAGCGTTCACTGTGTCTTGGGTTGGGGCCTTCCTGCCAAAGACTCTCCAAATTCAGTTCCAGTTGCACCCTGGGAAGGCCAGTGTGACGTATGGCATGGTGTCTGTGCCTGGTGCTCTCTTAGGCACTCTGATAGGTATGCCACCCTGAGAGACTGAAATAATTGAGATTATAAAGAGACTGACTCACTAACAAACTCACTAAACAACTACTGACTAATTAACTAGCTTATTATAATAATTACAATTTCCTCAAATCTGATTGGCCCGCTCTGAACTCTATTTTCCCCTAATTGCCTTGGAAAACTATCCGATAACAAAACTCTGTTATCGGCTACTTGTTATCGGTTACCTGTTATCAGGACAGTTGAATGAACCAATCACAATCCGGCTTCAGGATTTCTGACCACTCAGCAACAAGTAGTGATAACAGACAGAAATGGACTCCACTCATTGCCATTACCATTACGTACAAATGTTATGGAAATTAGTAACATGTGTTTTATCTGCAAAGACTTCGTCTTTCAGTTTAGTTTTTAGAAATTGTAATTATTATAATAAATTGGTAATAGGACTTTGTGTTCGCCCAATTCCGTCTGTGTATCATTACTTGTGATTAAACAAAATTAAACAATTTTGTTAATCACGCGTAATGATAACGGACCGAATTGGATTCCACTCAGTCCTATTACCATTACTAACTTTAACTTATGTGTGGTGTTCTTTTCAAATCTACAAACAAGATATCTTGTCCGGGTTTTAGTAAATTGTAGAAACCTTTCCGTTCCTGAGGATGACTTTTCAACCCTGAGGATGACTTTTTAAGTCGAAAACGTTTGGTTTTAGAAAGCTTTTAACATTTTACAGCCTAATAATATTTACTAATTTTACCTTTAAGCGAACACATGTCAAATATACAATATATCAATATATGACAATATAAAGTAATAATATAAAGTAACACATAAGTATCTGGCAGTATCCTCAAAACATTCCGTTTTACTTTCGGCATTTTACGTTCGTTAATTGTACTGTTTTACTCGTTTTGGGGGCAGTATTTAATACTCGGATTTCTTAAAAAGTGTCACTCCTCGAAGGAGGTAATTCTTCTGCAAATGTTGTTTGAGTCTTTACTTTGATTATACCGGATAAAGATGTTTTTCACGGGCATAAGGCGGTAAACAATCAAGCAGTTAAGTATTTTGTCCAATTATTTAGCGTTCAAGCCTAAAATATCAACACAGACTTGTATACTTGTGCATACTGCTGTGTGCTTAACACATATTTATCTGTTGGTGAAGATGACACACTGAGACTGAATAATTTATTATGTGAACGGTAATCGTTTGAAATCACGTCTCTGATAACCGTACCGTACAATGCAGTTCTTGCAATTCCCTAATAGCTCAAGAAGGTGGAATCTCTCCAAGGACTCCAAACCTTGTTCTTTTCTGCCACTTTCCTCGCCTCCGGGTCATGTGGTCCGTCCAGCCCAGGAACCATGCTCTTTTTGAAGAATTCCACCCGATCACGTAACTTTCTCACAATATCCGGGAGCTTCGCGGCGAGATCGGTTCGTTCTTCGGGGTCAGCGGTGATGTTATATAACGCCAGTTGAATACTGGGAATACCTTCCTGTTTGTGAGATAAGGGTTTGGATACTGGATGAGTAATGGGATATATCTTCAATTCTGTTTATACTTTTCAAGTAATACCTCATTGGAAGGATTTTTTTTACTGTATAAGGCAACTGCAAAAGGAACCTTTTTAACTTGTTCCCTTCTTGTTCGTGAAAGAAAGAAAGAAAGAAAGAATGAAAGAAAATTAAGAAAGAATGAATGAAAGAAAATTAAGAAAGAATGAATGAAAGAAAATTAAGAAAGAAAGAAAGAAAGAAAGAAAGAAAGAGAGAGTTATTTTCTGGCAAATCGAACGTATATCACGTGTTGGGAGTTATCCAATCGGCCAAATGATCATTCAGCCGGTCAGGCGTTCCAAACGTGCATTATGAATGGAGGCCATTTTGAGACCTTCTTGTGCGCGCGAAGTCTTCTGGGATGGTGTTATATGAGTTGATCACCTGACTGGCTCTCTAAAAGAATAGGAATTTTCGCCTCGTGTTTGTTATAAACAAAAAATGTGATATACCTTTCTTCCACATCTTGTTTTAGAACTACATATACAACTAAAACTGAAGTCCGTTACGGTAAATTGTTTATTTACCATAATTTATATGATTATTCATTTCAGTTACCAAAAATTACCAAATACGGGGTATTACTTACACCCAAATATGGAAAGCCGTCAGTGACGCTGGAACTCAGTTCTGCCTCTCACACGGCTCTATTCTGCCGCCTCGCAATCCTTGCATTCTCGCTAGCATTTGTTTACTTTAATTGTATTGAAGATTTTTATTTCATAAATTACAAGGTTCCTATGTCTATCGCTCGATTAATATTGACACAAATACCTCGCCCCCCAACCCTCCCCCCACACCCCTCATCTAAATCCCTCATGTATATCCATACCTGATTCTCGTTAAAATCCGTTGACAACCCCACTCCTTGTTCCGGGGGTACGAACCAAGTCTGATTCGGGACGTTCATTAGCAGCTTCATGTGACCCACCCGAATAGCGATACCCTGGTGACCCAACGGTTTTTTCTTTGGTTTCATATCGATGTTGTGGATAATCTCTTTTCTGGGCGACCGTTCTCCGCTGGAGATGCTGTTCCATACATTGACTCCGTCCAGTGGCGGAGTAGAATCGTCAACGTGCTTTACACCTGCAAGAGGTAGCCTCTGTTGAACAGCGCAGTGTTTCACCACTGTACGTACTATCACAGGGTTGAATTCAAACAGTTATGAAAAGTCATGGAATCTGAACATAGATTTTTCAGGTCATGAAAAGTCATGGAATTTGGAGAAAATAGTCAAAGTCATGCAAAAGTCATGAAATTTTTTTTCTATCTTGATCTACGCTTTTGTGCTGATTAAAACTCCCAAATATCCTACTAACTGAGCGGAAGTGTGTTGAGAAGACGCCGGTGGTCTCATCATTTTTGGTCATGGAAAATGGAATGGGGCCATGGAAAAGTCACATACCATTTAATTTTTATCTTGACCTAGGCCTTTGCATTGAATAAAAATCTTGGTGACACACGACCTCTTTGGTCATAGCAAATGAAAAGAGATCATGGAATAGGAAACAGAACTACGATCCAACTTAACTAATCGAGTTGTTTTCGACTTCCATACCTCAGCATTCCCCTTCCTAAAAAATCATGGACTTGAGCGAGTATAAGGTCAAGTGAGCCGTCAAAGAGACGAACACAGCAAAGCGCCCTACAAAATCTCCAACGACTGAAAGCTTCTTTAAAACATGTACATTTTTGTTATATGGAAATTAAATGGATAGCCTGTCTAGAAACTAACACTCTTCACTGAACAAGTTCATTGATATAGTAAACTAAATGCTTCCATCAAATAAACATCTCCCTCCCTCCAGCTTTGTTGCAGCGAACGTTATTCGACAAGAGTTATCTCATGACTAAAACTTTAAGTAGTTTCGATGTAGCGTTTTAGTTAAAGGAATTTTATTCTGAACGCTTCCCAAGGGGTAAATATCACTGGTTATTATACCTCAGTCATAATCTACCAATCATATGTCTGCATTGCGGTCACGTGCCGATCTATTATTTGTCGATATTGGGCAGCTTCATACTGGACATCAAGCTGTTGGACTGTTTCTCAATCATTTGCTGTTCACGTGATGTAATTTTACGATGACTGGCAGTGTTTGTAGTGACCTTCGCCCTTCGAGCGAGTAGGCATTAAAGAAAATTTGTTTTCGGAGTCAAAGTCAGTGAATCAAAGCCAGCGTTTGTAATTTTCTCGGCATATTAAAAAACGTATTGGATTCATTTCGCCCAATTTGGAATGAAACAACCTGTGATCTCGCCAAATATTGAAGTCTCGACTTAAATATCTTTCTTTATAATACCTCAGTGATAAACTACCAATCATATGTCTGCACTGCAATCACGTGCCGATCCAATATTTCACGATATTGGACAGCATCATATTGGACAGCAAACTATGGATTGGACTGTTGGCACGTGATCTAGTGTTGGGGATATGGCGTGACGGGTTCTCAGCCATTTGCTGTTCACGTGATGTAATTTTACTATCACAGGTGTACTGTCAGTGTTTGTAGTGACCTTCGTCCTTCGACTGAATCATGGCTAACTCGGCATTTATGAAACAAAAGTCAAAGTCAGTGAATTAAAGTTAGTGTTTGTAATTTTCTTCGGTATAATAAAGCACTTAGTGTATCCATCTTCGCCCATTATTGAAAGATATAAGTCTCGACTTGTAATATTAGGCTCGACCTACGGTCTCACTTGGCAAAAATGAAGTCTTGACTTAAATACATGTATCTTTCCTATCTTTCCATATTGGGCGAGGTTGAATCCAATAAGTGTATATTATGTAAGCACTGTTCTTGTTTTCTCATACCTGCTTATTCAAATGTGTAATATTACAGTGTGAGTCTTGGAAGTACTTATACACTTTCAAACTTGATTTCTATTAAGATGGCAGATTTTCGTTTAGTGGTTTGTTTTTTTGCCAGAAGTAGTTATATCTTCTCTGTGGTAGGAGTTAGAACATGACTTGCTTCAGTCAACTCAGCTGTATAAACATGTATCAGCTTCTACTGGCAGCTAGACTGTAATGGATTAATTAGTGTCCAGTCAAAGAGGAAGCAAGTACTCTTATCCTCTTAACACTAGTAACGCAAACTGGATAAGTGCCACCCCAAATGAGCCAATAGGCTCAGAATTACTTTCTTTTGTAGCCACTAGTCTGCCTGTAGACGTTAATTCTCCTTCGCCCTGGGAGCGCTCGGAAAACACGTCTGCCACACCGAGCAGTTAATTTTGTCCAGCCGTCACGCTGAGCGTGTTTAGTTTTTACCAATGAGAATGCAGCATAAAGATTCTTCATGCCAGAGGTGACAAAACCTAGGATCAATACCCGACTTGGTTGTCCATTGAATATTTGTGCAATCGTCTTTCCCACTAAAGTTCACCCAGCTTTCCATCCATCCATGGTCGATGAAATGAGTACCAGCATACATGAACCTCTTTGAAGCAGTTGTCACAGGCACTTATACAGTACTGTGTATGCTACTGGGGTGCAGTATTCTGATCATTGCAATTGTCAAGTGCCTTTGAGCATATTCGATTCATATGGAAAAGGTGCTATATAAATGTACCACTTCAATTTTTTAAATCATGCTTTTACTAATAAACATTTCGTTTTTCACCTATCTCCTTATCATCCAAATTAAACTACAACACCATCTTACCCGATGTGTAATAAAGCTGTCTGCAGACACTTGTCGACCACTCATGTGCTCTGGAAGAAACAAAACTTTCGTTCCATTGAACTGCAAAATTGTCTTCATTGCATATGGATCAACAAACTTGAATCCTTTCTTCCCTCTGATCATTGTCTCACCAGCACCAACGTGCACTGAAATTGACCATTATAAGCATCTTACATAAATTTATTTATTTTTAGTACGCTCATATATAAGAAATGTATGTCTCCAGCAGTGACAGTCAATCCTATAATTTCATACTACCAGCTGCCTTGGGAAATAGACGTCAGGCTGCTTTGCTGGCTCAGGCTCTGTTGCAACGTTACTTGATCTTCAGATGTTTGGTATAAATAATCTACAACTAATGATTTACTAAAGGCACAATACAATAAGGCGACCGCCTTATGATATTATAAATCACATTAATAAATACTCATCATAGAAGAATTGCATCCAAATTTAGAACTGGTAATCACAACTTAAGAATAGAAACTCAGGGAGGTTTACAATACCTAAAACACCAGAAAATCTAAGAATTTGCACTTGTTGTCAGTAAGAGCTTAAAACTTTAAGATGAAATATATTTTCTCCTCAAATGTCCAAGTTCTGAGTCATGAAGTATTTGGGCAAGACTGTAGGGTAAGTCAAAATACAAAAGACACATAAAAATTTCCACCCATGCTACACAACAAACTGTCTGATAAGAGATTTATTATGCAACCTTTTTGAGCTTTTTGCTATATATCAAACTAGCATGTGCGATGTGTGACTACTTTGCTACTATACAGAATAACCTCTACCATACAGAATATTGCAAGATATTTGTACTTGTTCCAGGCCTAAATATGGGTTTTTTGTACTGTACTGCCTGAAGTTGGATAATAAATTAGTTGTAGTTACTAATTACAATATTGTAATACTCACATTCTGAACTGATATTGTATGGACCACCATGAAATACAACCTGAAATAAAATAAATTAATACAAGTTCTAACTGGTATGAACACAACAGAATGACATTCTAGCTACCGTACTTAAGCCGGCAGACTTTTATTGAATGAAGAATGTTACTGTAGAGAGGATGTTTTCATTGCAATTTATTGATTCTCTTTTGAAAACTGTGAGCATGAAATTAATATTAAATTGTATATGATATAAATATGAGATATATATACTGTAAGAATTTTAAAATAGCTTGTTTTTATTTTATTTTTTTATAGCTAATGTTGACAATGCACCGACTACATGTTACTCAAAGAAAAACCACAGATTAATCAAACGCACAATGGGAAGAATATATAAAATAATACAACTATACTAACCGCAAATAACTACTGTATAAAGTTCCATTTAAATGCAGATTCAGCACCAATGATTAATGTTGGCCTGGTCAACAATTCAATATTAATATTGACTTTAATTATTTTGGATCAATTTAAACAAGAAAACTGAACCAACCACACTTGCTCAACACTATCCAATTGCAACCAAGTGTTCAAATATATCCATCAATTTTGGATTAATTACTGAATGACTGTTCAAACATGTTGGGTCCATGGATTTAATCAGATCTTGCAAACCTTTTCATTTGTAGTCTCAATGTCCAAACTGTCATCTCCCTTGTAGTTGCCGATTACTCCACTGTCAACATGCACAAACTGAAGATCTGAGTCACTCATCCATCGTAACAAACCACTCTCAAAAAATGATAACGACATCATTCCGTCCTTGCTTATCTGTAACACACTTAGCAGGATTGCCAACATCTGCAAATAAAAAATTCTCAATTCAAGACTCTTATTAGGATTTACAATATATAATTACCTAATAAATGCACATTTAAACATCATATGAACTCGTGAGATCATTATAACAAGTTCACCTAGGAGACATGGGAAAATAGTACACTTCCAGCATTTTATTTTTTAGACATGCTTAATACATGCACAAGTCAATGTAAACCCCAACCCCCAAAATATTCAATTACAGTTAGAACTGTAGGATTAAATCCTGGATTAGTGTTCGAGGAACTGGGTTCTAAGCATGCGGACAGCAACTCCTAACCCTATTTATTATAAAAATAACAATTTCCTTAAATCTGATTGGCTCATTCCACACTCAATTTTCCTCTGAATCAGGCAGCAACACTGTCCGATAACAGCATGCTGTTATTGGACACCTTGTTATTGGACAGTCATTGCACTTGAACTGAGCAGCTTATTATTGATTGGCCAAGTTGTTCACATGGACTGTTACTAAGAAACAGTGAACTGTACATTATTCCTTCTCAGAAATTTTATTTTTGGAAAATGAGTTATTTTCGCAAATCGTTATTTTTATAATAAATTGGTAATAGGACTGCCTATCATCCAATTCTGTCTGTAATCATTCCTTGTGAAAACAAATTTGATTCGGCCTTCAGCCTCTATCATCAAATCTTGTTTATCACTCCAAATGATTACAGACCAAATTGGACTCCAAGCAGTCCTATAACCATTACTAATCTTTGATGATAATATACTTATATAATGATTGGCTTACATAATAGTTATAACTACATGTAATGTATAAGACACATAATTATAAGATGATGTAGAAATGACTAATAGTTTTTGTGTGATTTATAAATATGTACACATCATCTGAAAGCAACAACATTAACTGATCTGATGAACTTATATTGGAGCTACAATCTTATTATTATTATAATTTTAATTATTGTGTATAAAGCTGAACATACAGAAAATTGCATATCTTATTTTCCTTTAATTATCATAGCCAATATATATATATAGAGAGAGAGAGAGTAGAATAAAAATGTCGGACGAAGATGAACAACCAGTGACTTGTATAAAAATGTTTAATAGGTAATAAGAACGTTTCGGCCTTCGGCCTTCTTCAGCTAAAAAACGTTTGAAAATACATGGAGTGATTAAAACTATAACTATATATACAGTATATGTGCGAATACTAAATGCATGAAGCATTCGAAATGATAATGGCTAAAAATATGAATGGAAAAAAGGTGATAAAAAAACTAATTAAAATGTATTCTGTTCTTGGATTTGTATTCACGGCGCTTGTTAAGTCCGTGCGGCAGAAGAGTAAAGAGTTGAGCGGTCCAATAGGCTTCTCTCTTAATGAGCGCATTTTCTAAATTGTCTCTACCAGTTGTAATGCCTTCAATACAGATGAATTTAAGATCTTCGAAGGTGTGTGGCAATTTGTTGAAATGCGTCGCCACTTCACAAGTACGCTTATTGTTCTTCATAGTGGATTTGTGATTTCGGAATCGAACTTTAAAGCTAGTGGTAGTGGATCCAACATATTGTAATCTGCATTTGTAGCA